>JAZDUA010000421.1:1122500-1369820 GCA_038098605.1 Gryllus longicercus
ATTAAATATTCAAAAATAAATATTGTATATTCCTGAACGTTTCTAGACTTTGATGTGATTATTACATATTAAAGTTGTATTAAAAAAACGAGGTCAACTCTCTGACTGTTCTGTCTCCTAGTTCCAATAGTCATCAAAAACTTTCAGAGCGTTTGCGTCAGTGTGCTCTCATAGAAATTTGCTCATTATCATACCGGCTGAAATAGTTCAGGACATCAACTGATGTCACTACAGTTCCTCTGACCGGGAAAGGCCGACTGAAATAGTTCAGGACTTCAACTGATGTCACTGCAGTTCCTAGAATTCGAGCCCCGACGGTAGCAAGATTTTTGACACTAGCTAGATAGCTAGGTCGAATTCGGCCAGCATCTGGTGGAGAGTTCTATAAGCGGACTGCACTGATTGGTAGTTTTCCATGGTTTCTCCGATCAATACCAGGTGAAAATCGGAGCAGTACTCTACCAAATGGGCTATCTACTGCGCGCGATCTTTCTTTCCTCGTCCTTATTCTATCTTCACTCCTTACTTAGATGCACTTGTATTTACGTGTTCTACACTACCATGTCGGGAGATCAGACCGGATCAGACGGGGCTTGTCCTGGCTGACATGGTGCCCAGAGGGTGGGAGATACCTGAATGGAACAGATGGTGGGAGATACTCTTCAAGCTGACGTCTAAGTCGACGCTGAATTTCGCCATTATCTAGGCCACCGCCTCCTGTAATAAAATATGCACTACACTTACGCTCGGAAGATCGAAATAATCAACGACATCGTCAAAATGATTTTTTTCATCGTCTCTCCCTCTGTCTCTCTCTCCCTCTCCTCTCTTTCCCGCTCTCTCTCTCCCCTCCCACACTCTCCCTGTCTCTCCCTCTCTCTCCCTCTCTCTCCCTCTCTCTCTCCCACCCTCTCTGACTCTAACGCAGTCTTATCTGTCTCCATTCATATTTTCTCTAATCTCTCTCTCTCTCTCTCTCTCTCTCTCTCTCTCTCTCTCTCTCTCTCGCTCCCTCTGGTAATGAGCGTGTGTGCGGTTATGCGAGCTCTGAGTTCCTTTTGTCTGGAATTTAAAGGCATATAATTGTCCTAACTTGTTTTGCAGGCAGAACGTTGTGTTATGTTTTTATGCGAATTCTACTTTTATTTTTTCGCATTTCTTCGTAAGAAGCGAAAGTATTGTAATCGTGCTCCAGAAAACAGTGAATTTTCGACAGAAAAATCTTATTGACGTGATAACAAATATAATAAAATAATTACCGGAGCGTGGTAATAAATATTTTTGTTAAATAATATAGTAAATTACTTCCTCTGACACGTTGTGTAATCATACTCCATGTTTTAGGGATCCATGTCCATGTTTTGGGGATCCATGATACTGAAAATCGATTGACGAGAAAACGTCAATTTGTCCGTCTGCCTTTGGTCAACACTAGCGCCTAAACTGCTCAGACGATTTTCTCCAAAATTGATAGTTATCGAACGATTTGAAGGAACTTGACGACATCTGAGTTGGAATACGATATTTAAATTTTGGGGGGATACTTTACATTGAGCATCAACAGTTTCTTTTTTTTTTTTTTTTTTTCAAAAATGGCTTCAATTTTTTGTCCTTGATAATATAAAGGACGCATAAAAGAATGGCTCAGGTGTAATTTTTATAGAAATCTCTAATTCTAAGAAAATTGTAAAAGTTCGCTTTTTTATGCTAGCATTAAAAACGACCTTTTCTGTTGCAAGATATGGTTGATAATTGGGCATTTTACGGCACAAATGATGACGTATTAACATTTCACGGCACGAATGATTGCGTCATCACACATTCAACCAATAGCAGCGAGATATTCATGGGGAGGTTGGGGTAAAAGGAACAGCCGACCGTTTTCTCGCACAATGTCAAATACCCGATACGTCACAAGAAACTTGTTTCGCAAAATTAAGTTTGATTCTCTTATAAATTTATAATATTGTTGTACAAAAATAGCGTATGCAACTCATAATGTTGCAGCATAATGTTGCTTCATAAACTAATTGAATAAACTACAATTTTCGGCGTCTTCCTACAACTATGATTTCGAAGATTGAGATATTTCCTTAATACAATCTGTTGTTCAAGAACAGATCTTGAAATAAGATCAAGTACAATTCTATAAAATGATGTGTAGTTATCGCGTAATTTTCGTGAAATATACATATTTTTTAACTTTTTTCTCAAAAACGGCTCCAATTTTTTTCTTTTCCATTTCCTACGAACTTTTTTTTTAAAAAAAAAAAATTCAAAACGTTGTACACATCGCAAAACTAACGTTCTAACATCGTTCTAAAGTACAATATTGAAAACAGGTATTTCGACTTAAACAAAATCTGTTCTAAAAAATCTGATCTTTGAAAAAGTTATTTCATATTTTTGTTGCAGCTGTTTTGTGTAGTATTCACGCAATTTGTGTTTGAAGTTAATACAGCATTTTAAAAAAATCTCTTATCAAAAACCGCTTCAATTTATTTTATATCATTTATTTAAACATTTTTTCCCCTCTAAGAGAATAAGAGACTTAAAATAATGACGCAATTCTCATTTTCATGGAGTCTTGAGTTTTCGAAAATAGAATAAAGGAGAATGCCAGAAAGTATATGTTATTGTAGCACTAATTCCTGAATGAAATTTGATCTTCAAAACTAATCATTGAAAGAATGTAAATAAAAACTCATTTTCAAATGGAAATGTTCAACTTTTTTTAAAGCATGAGAGAGTGTCCATGAGGTTGGTAGTCAGTGTAGGGGTACAGTGAATGGCAAGCGCTCTCAGGATTTGATTTCAAATTCCAGCTCCGAGAAAAAAATCTTACTAGCTCGAAACACTTCACAGGTTCGTGTAGTTTTCTAACACGAAGTTCATATACACAATGTTTGCGGCGGAAGACGAACTAGGGTTCTTCTACACCCTTGAAGGCTCGAGGGAATCCTCATACCCTATAAACGCGACAGAATCGCGGTGCATGGAGCGATTGATTGGTGATTCTGGGCGCGAGAACTGCTAACGGATTTAGTCCCGTAAGTGTAGTGCATGTTTTGCCGTGGGGGGGGGGTGATATTCCCCCGCTGGATGGCGAGATCCGGGAGAGACCTACCATCGGCTTGCGGGGATATCTACTCCTTTACTATATCTCCCACCAGCGTGGCACCTCCCCAGTCGAGACGAGTGTCAACTTCCGACTGGTTATACTACTATTTGTCGGGACAAGTTCGAAGCTCCCGACAGGACTCCCGCCAAGTGTGATAGTGTAGTGCATGTGAGCGTAAGTGTGTGTAAGTAAGGGGTGAGGACAAGGCAAGAAAGTGGAAGGAAAGATCGCGCGCGGTCTGTGGCCCGGGTTTTAGGGTACTGCTCCGGCATTCACCTGGTGTTGATCGCCGAAACCACAGAAAACTATCGATCAGAGCAGCCGACCGGTAGAATTCTCCTTTTGACAGCGTCTGAATTCCACCTAGCTTGTGTCAAAAATCCTGCTACCCTCAGGACTCGAACCTAAGGCCTCCCATTCAGAGGCTCTGTATTTGATGCGCTGAGCCACGTCTCCAGGTGCGCGTATCGTAAAAATAATTGTTTATTACCTTTCATTTTTAAAGTACCAATAAACTTTTTTGTATATTTTTTACTTTTCTTGAGAAATAAAAATTGTAATTATTCTACCCGCTGCGTGGATCGAAAAAATAATTATTATCTTAAATTTTTAAAGTACCTACCAATGACCTTCTTTGTTATTGTTGTTTTTTTTTACTTTTCTCACGAAATAAAAAAAATAAAATGTTAATGTGTATGAGAAATACATTTTAATTGGCAACTACCAATGCATCCTATAGGACAGGCCTTTCTATAGTAGTATCACACATGCAAACTCTACAGCTATGTTGCGCTTAAAATGATAAAAGGCTGACAAGCATACTTACCACACATATGTTATAGTAATTTCAGCATGTCCCCATATCCTTAAGAACTGCTCATGTATTGTATCTAAGTAATATTTACAGTGAACCAGAGGTAACCAGAGTGTGCGACTGAATTAGTGGAACAGAGTGTACCTAAGCAATATTTGCAGAGCATCCTTTTCATTTCATTTCAAAGAAGTATTTGTTAATTTTTAGAAGATCATGCTTACATAAATTTAGCTTTCCACCAAACACAATATACTTTTTTCTCCATCAAGCTTTTAGTGGGATGTGACTCTTATGTCTCCTTTCTGAATCCACCACTAATCTAATAATTTTGGTAGACTTTTTCAATGAAGTCAACTAACATACAAACAAAACTTGAAGCCATATAAATCTATGAATGGTATTTTTAAAGTCTTAGCTTCAAACACTTGTGCAATGTCCTAGACTTGTGCCTCCTCCTCCAGATCCACTATTAGTTGCAACAAATTAATTGTATGGCATTAATAAAATGTTTCTCTAAAAGTTCTGTATAGTGGGTAATTAAATAAGAAAATGGAATGATTTGTAATGCATCCAGATTTGATTAGGTGAATACTTTATTTCTGCTAGAGTTAGAACCAAATTTACTTGATTCAGTAATATTTTCTGAGATTTTTTTCTTTTCTCTCTATAACCCATCATTAGTCACAATCATTACAAGCGTGTAAACTACCTATTCCATTAAATGATTCAATTGTGTAAATTTAAATTGATAGCATCCAATGAAATTATAACTCTTTACCAAAAAATAATCACTTTCATTATTATTTGCCATTTAGTTATTTACAATTCATGTTTCTGATCATCATCAAGACCAATTCTAAAACAATTATTGAAATGTTATTTCATTTTTCAAATATAATAGTTTTGCAGTTTGTGAAATATATGTACATGAATCCTGAAAGTATCAATGATTTTGACTCGAGTTTAATGTTATGAATTGCTGTTTCAGCACATCTGGTGTGTCGCACCCTGTCTGCGAATATGTAAGATCAGCTGTGCAACAACAAGAACTTGTATGCAGACGTGTGCAGGTGCAATTGTCACACCTTGCACAGAAGCTTTGGGTTATTTTTGGTACAATTTCCGCCTAAAATTACAAAAACTACCAGATGCTGTTACAGATCGTAAAGAAGACCTTCTTGTTGTCTAGGGAATTGTTTATTCTTTTGAGACAAAAGCAAAACCATAAGTTGATAAGGCACAAATTAATTCAAGTTAATGTTGTGGCTTTTTAAAATATATCTGTACTTTTCTCACATGTTCACCTCAATTTGAATAATGGTACAATCTTTCTTGTTACATGACAATTTCTTTAAACCTATTAACTGCATTGAAAAATACTCTCAGTCTTTCAGTGTATTATATCCCAAGGAGAAAATTGAAGTTTATCTTTCCAAATGTGCATAATAAATTTGGGATTTATTAAATGAAGATTAAAGTGAGTTATCTATTGTTTCATTATTGTTGTGATTCAGGATTAAGCTGATTTTTTTATAGGAAAATTAGATTTTTACACTACAATTTTCTCATTAAAGCCTCCCCAGGTGTTATATTTTATAAGAAAAAAAAGTCCTTACAGTTATTAGACATTTCAATTCCTTCAACAGTTCTAAGTCTTTTGAGCAATATCAGATTTTACCTAGTTTTATGTGAGGTATAGGCATATATGAATGATCTTGGCTGTCTAGGTGACGCCGCATCGAAGGCTGTGTTGCCAACGTTTCGACCATCTTTTAGTGGTCTTCCTCAGGGCTGATCTGTGAATATGTAAGATCAACTGTGCCACAACAAGAACTTGTATGCCGATGTGTGCAGGTGCAAATGATGGTGAAAACATTGGCAACACAGCCTTCAATGCGGCATCACCCAGATCATTCACATGACTCTCGCCGTGGAAGCCTATGACTTCATATAGGTCTATAATCAAACTAAAATACAAAACAGTAATATTAAATAATCATCTGACAAAAGCAAGTAAATAATTTTTTAGTGCCTTCCATCTCCAAAACAATAAAAATTACAAAATTTTAATGTGAAAGATCTCATATGTGTAATGTCAAATACTACAAAATATTTTATGATATGTTATTTGTTAAAAAATAAATGAGACAAATTTAGAATATCATATTGACTCAAAAATGTTTTTTCTTGTGGTGTGATGTCAGTTCGTGCAGCTCATAAACATTATAATCAGTTCAGATTGATATTTCTAAATTGAAATACATTATTTCTCTTGTAAATGATGTTACTGAAAAAATCAGTTCAATTATTTTTCACACATGTAGTGAAATGTTTAAAAAATAAACTTAATTTAATAGTGTGTATTTGCACACTATGAAGAGTCATTTTACAATAAACTATACTTCTTTTGAATTTCATTATTTGAATTATTGTGCGATTCAAAAAAAAACTTTTTCCTTCGAAAATAGTTTTGAAGTAATTGTTTAAAATGTATATTGAATTCAAATTATCAAGGCCTGTATTTGATTTATTCAAAAACAGAATGTTATAGACTTCAAATTACATAGCATTCAGGAATGCAATGTTTGGGAAAAGAGACTAATGAAGAATAGGGAAAGCTTTGTGGTTGGATATGTAGAAGTGATCAACCACACCTTTAGCACTTGTATTAAAAATGAAGAATAACAGAAGTTAAATAGTGGAAAAATTTCAAAATGTTTGATGAAATTAAGACTTTATTATATATTCCTGAACAAAATACAATATTGCATGCTTTTTTTTTTGACAATTTCTTTTCATCTAGTACAATTATGAAGGTGTAAGCTTATGCCTAGTAATTACTAGCATGAAAGATGTTATTTAGTTTGAAATTTTTAGAAAACCAATATAGTAATTTGAATTTTCCAAATTTCTTTGAATTAATATTAAAAGGCATTGACTATATTTTCATAAACTGTTTAATTAAATGTGCCTAACTTTTTCAACAATTGTATTCAAAATCAGTGTTACTGTGTAATGAAAATGTCATTTCATACAGTGTACTTGTTCTTGCACCAAAAATTTGGTTGTTACTCCAGTAATTGAAACAAATGCTATAATTACGTAGGTAATTATGTAATTAATGTTTTATAAGAAAATTTTATAACTAAGAGTTTAATGAAATAAATATATTTTAATTGAATGTTCAATTTTTAGTTTACACTATTTTCTGAAACCATATCTTTAATATATCGATGAATTAAAAATTATCAACAAAATTCTTCTATACTTTTCTAGACAGATATTTTAACTCCTTAATTAAAATCATACAATACCTACCATATTATTCAACTTTTCATTTTTGTCATTATCTTATAATTTATTATTAATAAACAGAATTCATATAAGCCGATCAGGTGGCCGAGATCACAAAGGCAGTAGTGCCGTAGTGGTCTCGAACCAGAAGATCGCAGATTTGAGTCCTGCCTCAGGCATGGGTGTATTTGTGTACGTCAGCATGCGTGCCGTTCTTTCGCCCCTCACTATCATCATCCTGTCATCTTCCATTCTCCCAGGGATTAACAACCCTGAGCGATAAAAATCAGATTTGTGGATCCCATGATAAAGTTACATGCACCTGCCACCGAGATAAAGTTACTGAGCCCCTGTAAAAGCAGGGTGCTTGCATGAGTGGTCCCAGTCGGCCTATTTGTGAAAAAAATGAAAAAGAAGAAAGAAAAAAAAGGAAAAAGAAAAAAGAAAAAAGAAGAAACAAAAAATAGAAAAAAAAAGGAGAAGAAAAGAAAAGAAACAGAATTCATATACAACAATATTTCTTGTATTTTAAAAGATTTCGAATACCTAGAATATTTTCATGATTGTAAAGAAAAAAATGTCATTACAACCATCAATATGTACAGTGAAACCTGTGATCTCTGTTAGTTCCATGATAAAACTGGTCTTTTAGTGGGAAGGTTGCTTAATAGGTGGAATCTTATTTTTAACAAAACTATGGTCAATCTGACTTTTTGTTAAAATTATGAAACTGAAATGGAGCAACCAGACATGATACCATGTCAGAAAATAACGCTGAGGCACAGAACATGACTAGAGAATGCTTTTAACAACATCACCAATTTTCATTTTAACTCTTACAATTTTCCTCAAAGTGGTCTCTTAAAAGGGTTAAATTAAGACAATTTCTATTATAGGACTGGTGGTCAGGGAGATGGGTATTCTGTAAACAGGGGTATATTTTGCATACAATAAATGGGTTTGAGTGTCCATTGCAAGAAAAAGTGGTTGTTGAGGGGGTATTCGTTTAATAAGGATAATCTTTTGAAGAGCTTTCAATGAATTTCAACAAGAAATCAGTATTTGTCCTCAAAAAGAATTTGTTGGCCCACCAATTGCTTATTACCACACTTTTTTAGAGTGACCGTGTGATATGGTCAATACAGAACTGATTTGTAAATAATTTGATAAACTTACACAATTAAGTTTTTGTGGGTGCTTTTAAAAAATTGATGTCATAAATTCAAAATTTTATAGTGATCACAAAATCAGTTTTTAGAGTTTTAAAGCTAATGGAACTGAACTCAGGTATGTATAACAGGGTTACTAGTGTAGTTTCTTAGAGAAAGAAGACCTTGCTTCACCAAGTTTCACTTCATGAAATTTTCAATGTGAATTCATCATTATTTTTACATTCTAGAGATTTTAGGTCCAGAAAAAATTTTGATTATCAAAAACTAACATTGATGTTGCTGCATATTTCATTTATCTATATACTACAATAGCACAGACGGGAACTTTTCTAGGCAAAGTGCAGAAATTGAATTTTATCTACTGCAATATCTATGAGCAAGGCTTAATTTGCTAAAGGTAGTAACACTTACTTTCTAACGAAAGTAATCTTCAAAATAAATTGCTCTAGATTATTATCCCTTTCATAATCAGTGAAAGTAAGCTTGTATCATCTGAAACTAAAGAATTTTGAAAATTTAAGGGCTTATTGAATATAATTTATTATTTATATTAAATCAATAAATCATGAGTTCCAAACAGAAACATAAGTCAGTTTTGAGCCATAATGAGTTCATATGATGGTTGAATTTAAAAAAATGATGACATCTTTATCTTAGAAAAGTGGTATAAATCAGAGTGCCTTTGAAAGGCATTCAACTTTTATTGAAAATTTCAATACAACTCATTTTCATGAACTTTTATCCAGAGAAAAGAGACGCATGTAGACTTCAGTCAATCATTGTTTGAGGACTTAAATCACTTTTCTCTGAAGGTAGTCATATAATATTTTATATCTCATACCATTCTTAATAGTTTCAAAGTTTTAAAATAATATCCAAGTAATTGTAATAACTTATATTGACTTATGATTTCCCTCAATTCAATATGTAAATTGGTGAAAAAATTAATTATTTAATATAAAGCCTAAAATGCAGAATTGGTTTGATAGTTAACAAACTTTTCTTATATTTTTATTAACATATCATGTTGCTAAATAAAATCAATTTTTACTGTGAGATGGTTCATAACTCAAAATATAGCAAATAACAATAGTCTTATTTTATTTTGAACAAACATGTGCAACTCGTTCTGTATCCAATACTCTCGAAGTTCATGTGGACCTAAATATAATAGTGTGTTTGCTAATAATTTTTTGAAATGTTTAAATTGTATTGTTGTGTAATAGTTTTGATTATTTTCATCTTATCAGGGAGAAGATCAAGTATTACTATATCATTTCAATCTTAAAATTGTTTTCTTATTTCTTGGAATGACATTTGCTGTCCTCAATTAAAAGGTTCTATTTAATAGATCATCTATTACCTGCCCTTGTTATAATGAGGGTACCCAAAGACCAAATTTTCATTTCAACTGAAATATCTACATATTGTAGAAGCAAGTATTTGAAATACGTCTAAGGTGATTCCTATTTACAGAAAAGAAAAAAAGGTTTGGCCAGACAAAAAATGCTTCCTAGCTCCGGGAAATCAACCTGGGCCTCCCGGTTGAGAGCCAGGTATCCTAGCTGGAGATGGGCTTGGTGCAATTAATACGTTTTTAATATACTTATTTAAATTAGATGTATAATGTTTTATAATTAGATTTGATAGTGTATCAAATAATAAGAAAAGCAAATAAGTAATTAATTATTTCACACATCTACGACATGTTTCGTACACGTATGGTATTTCCATTGAAGACATTATTCCATTTTCACCAAGAGAAATCTATATTCAATATAAGATGCCAAATATTAATGAACTGTAAACCATATTAAAAGCCTATGATGAGAGTGGGCTCGTTGGTCTAGGGGTATGATTCTCGCTTAGGGTGCGAGAGGTCCCGGGTTCAAATCCCGGACGAGCCCATGTAAGTTTTTTGTAAGCTTATTTTGTGTTAATTCGTCACCATAGATATTTTAAAACAGGTCACTGTATTTTTCATATCTTAATGCTGTGAATTGGATGAAAGTAATCAGGAACAAACATTTCAATCTGTATTTTTTCTTGTAAACGGAAATAACTGATTTATTATTCAATCTCTGTATCCCTGCTGATAAATAAAACTGAATAACATTTGAAATATCTATAGAAATTCTTTTCTGAATAGTCATCGTTAACGTCACAATTTTGAATCTGTGCAATGCTGTGCAATGTAGTGTTTCGACTTGATTTTACTTTTTCGGTTTGTAAATATCCATGGCGGAAATAACCACAACCATGGAAATGTTTTCCCCTCGGAAATATCACCTTCCAATCAATTCCAGTAAGCATCCCCTTCCCCTAAAAATATATCCCCATTAATCAGAATCAATACTTTCTTAGTATCAGTGTAAGCTTTTGTAATAAAAAATTACTGTAATTATTTATAATAAAATGTGATTTATTCATTTACATTTGTTTAGCCCTTTTTCAAATATTAATCTGTAAATAGGCAGTATTTATTTTCAAGAAAACTTGTACTTCTTGATTACTATAAAATAAGGATAGGGAAAAGGAAATTTATAATGGAAAGTAATGGTGCTAAAACTGCACATATTTTCTCGTACAATTTGTAACGGCAAGATAATGTAATACTAGTTGAATCCTTACAAACCATTCGGACATATGAACTCAATTGCATATTATCAAGTCTTACGTCACATTGCCTTTACCCAATACACCCCCCGACTTGTATTCCAAACATTCAAGAAAAACACTGCTAGCTTAAAAGAATGTAAGTCAAACTAGTGGTGCTACAGAATAGCACAGACTTTCCCGCATCAGTTTCCTATTTCCTTTGATTTCGGCTAGCTGCTCGGAATTGCCTCATACTCTTGACAGCTGCCATCTATAGCCGCCCAAAGAACATTTTTTGATATTTTCTTAATTTTTCGGTTTCCTAATAATAGAACAGAAATATTATTTTATGAATATTAAAGAACAGTAAAACCTCGTCCTAAATTGCAATTTTCTTTGAAAAATCTGCAGCCATTTCTAAGAAAATAACACGTAAGCCCTACTCCAAATTCGAAATTTCAAGCTCACTTTCACCAAAAATGTTTGAGTTTTCATAAAACTTAATTTAACCCTTTATAGGTCTTTGGTACACTATCGAACCACTTTCTTCTATTAGCTTTTGCGGTGGTGTTTCTTGGTGCAAATGAGCACCACATCGCTATATCATCCTTTTTTGAAGGTATTATGTGCTACTACCTAGTGGCAGTCCATATCAACTAAAATAATCGTTGGAAGCGGCTATTTCAATTATGGCGATTCATTGGGTGGTATGAATAAAAGTAAGCAAGTACTCTTTGCTCCGAGATTCTACTCAGTTTCGTATGAATAAAGAGGGTAAGCAATTGCTCAGTCTCTGAGCACTTGCTCCAACTCTGAGCATACTCTCAACTGGCGAGCAAATGCTCAGAATTGGTATGAATGAAGTTAAGCATTTACTCTCTAGAGTGAGCACTTGCCCCAAAATTTCGGAGGGACCTTAGTAGCAGACTCACTTTTGAAAAGTAAGGTTAAATTGGCCGATTTTTTACCGTGTGTTGATATGCATAGGCAGTGGACTAAAAAAATGAAAGATTAGGCGAAATTCTCGTGATGTAGACTATTAGAATCTTTGCCGATTCGAAAAGTACAATGTATAGTTGGTACGATTTTTATCGGCGTTTGCTTTCAGGCGCTTTTTCATATTGCATATCTTCTATGTTAATTGGCCTTCGCTCTTTTCTACTTGGAATTTTCCGGGGTACTGTTTTTTGAAACTTTGTAATGTTTCGTTTCGGCCACAGCGTACTTCCGAAAGCTGGCTCTTTTCAAAAATAAGTTTATATTCACTTAGCATTTCGGTAAAAATTAGCTGGGCCACTAGCGCCTGTTTTTCGTTACTGCTATTCATATTCGAATTTAAAGAATGAGACAACAAACCATTGCTCTTTATTCCGCACAAATGTGTGCGCGACGAGCGTAACATATGTAACATCTTTGTTGCTCAAGAACCCAATTTTTAAAACTCTTAGCCTGCACTATCACTTGTTCACGACGAGCAAATGCTCGCGAGACATGAGTAAGTTCTTCGGAGACATACGAAGATTTTATTCATACGAAATGGAGCTTCTGCTCAGTGCCGCGGAGTAGACTCACTTTGCTCCGGAGCAAGTACTCATGAGTAAGTGCTCATTTTTATTCATATGACCCATTATTGTACCATGCGCGTTTGAGAAGGAGTTGACAACGGCTCATGAAGTTTAAATTGCATTAATGGAGGAAAAAGTGTATTTTGCAAACATTTCTAGGAATGTATATATTTTACAGAATTATAAATACTTGTTTCAGAAATTAAATGGTTAATAACATAAATTTTGAAGTACATTTTAATCATATTGGTACGCAAGGACAATTAGATGACAAATTCTTCGAATTTTATGTATAGATATAATTATAAAGTTTCTTATAAAACACTCTTTTTCTTTAAAAATATCAATATATACATTCTACTCGAACGTTTACAGTAAAACGTTTACAAAAAATCTGTATATTTATATTTGCCATTAGAAAATATCTTGGAAATAAACCTGCATGGTGTCGTTTTTAGATATGTCTTCTCTATCAACAAAAGAAAAGGAATAAACAATTAAATATCCTTTAGTAATAATTATCTGTTATACATTTTCTTCTCATTTAGATAACTCTTCAATTTATTTGGTATTTCTAAATCATCAGAATCGGAACATATCTCCACTGCAGTATATGCACGAGGACGAAATTGGGAAAACTGCCAGATGAGTTCAAAAATGAAAAATTTTATGAATACAAATAGTGGCTGTAAGACAGATATAAATTATAAAATGAAAGCTTCAACTCAAGCTAGTTGGACAGATATTTCGTCAATTTGGAAAAAATCTTACATATGATTTAGGCGCTAGTGGTGTTCACAAACAGACGGACAAGCGAACGTTTTGACAAAAAAAAACTCGGTTTCAGGGGACCCCAAAACGTGTATTTCCGTTGAAATCTCGAAATCGATTATTTATTATTTTTCATAATCTTATTTATTATTTTCATAATTTAGTATTATCGATTAGTTATTATTTTCCGCAGCATTATAAAACTTTCCGTATACGACATATAATATGTCGTATATATGTACAGATACGGCAATTTTAATTTCATATATTTCAAATAGGTTTTAAATAATTTCTAAAAGATTAATGTGTGAACGTATAACAAAAGGTGGAATGTAAGAAACGAGCATAGCAATATTAAATAATATACAAATTCTGACTTACGAACCATCCAACTGTGTGGGATCGTTCACGAAGCGCAGTACAATCGCAACCGGCATTTAATTTTGTATTTTAAATAAATAAAATTATATTTTCAAAAAATTCAACATGACCTTATTTAAAGATCTGCTCTTTGTGAACACATTTCATTTAAAAAATGTACCTTCACAATTGTAGTTGTAGGAAGAGGCCGATTTTTTTTTTTTAATTTTTCGCAAAATCGCGCATTTTAATGAACATGAGAACCGTTCTCTTAAGCGTTCTTTGTTCTCTCTAAGTTCCCAATCATAAAACGTGTGGTTTTTAAGAAAAAGTTGTTTAAAGAAAATAAAAATTGCCTGTTTGACACAAAATTTCGCAAAAAATACTCATATTTTTGAAGAATTGAACATGATTTTAAAGATCTGTTATTAATGCACGCATTTCACTAAGAAAAAAATTCTATATTCATAATTGTAGTTGTAGAAATACTCCGAAAAAATTTGAAAATTTGAAAATTTTCGAAAAATCAGAGTTTTCAACCAACGTGAGATCTAGAATAACTCTGAGACTCTCCTTCCTTCAGACTATCCACCAACAAAATTTCATGAAAAACAATGGAGGCGTTTTTGAGAAAAAAATGTTTAAATAAAAATTTAAAACTGCCTATTTTTCACGAAAAAAATATTTTTTTAAAAATTGTACATGACCTTATTTTAAAATATTTCTGTAGGATACAGGTTTTATTAAGAGAAAAGTCTCTATCTTTAATATTTTAGTTGAAGGAAGTCGCCGAAAAAATGTTGAATTTTTTCAATTTTAGACAAATCAGAATTTTCAACCAACATTAGACCTGCACCATTCTCTTAACGTTCTTCAGACTACCCACCAACAAAATTTAATCAAAATCGATGACGCCATTTTTTTAAAATTTTGAATATGTCCCAGGGGCTTTACGTAAAGTATCCCCCAAAGTTAAAATTTGTGTTTTTTAATTCAAGGGGCCACGACATCAGCCAGGTTGGAGAAAATCGGCTGAACATTTTTGTCACTAGCGTTGTTCACAGACGGACAGACAGACGGTCGGACAGACGTTTTGCTATCAATTGCCTTTTCAGTATCAAGGACCCACAAAACCTGGATTCTGGCTACACCACGTGTTTTTTTCTAAATTTAGCAACTGGACTTATCCACTTTTTCATTATCAGGGCCCTGTAATAAGAGTTTTTCTGCTGAAAATTCGCTGTTTTTTCGCGTAGTTTTACATCAACTTTCTCTTTTTAAGAAGTTCCTTCTTAAGCGCAAGAAAGTAAGAAAATGGGGCCTTTTCTGAAAATAATATAATTAAAAATTGCCTATATTTTACCCAAAATTCCGCGAAAACTGCTAATATTTTCGAAAAATTGGACATGACCCTATTTCAAGTTCTGTCTGTAAAGAGAGTGTGCAGCAATTAAAAACTACAGTGACTGTGGTGCAGTGGCGGCTGGTGCTCCAACAGACTGGAGGTTGCACCTCCATCGAATGACGGAAATGTTATTTCAAAAATTCAAATTACGAAAATTAATTAAAAATGTAAGCAATTCACATTAATTTAATCCAAGTTAAATAAAAGTCTATACTGAATCACTACTTACATAATTTTATGTGTCGGGCCTGATTCAGGTATATTATACATTTCCCGCGCACGTGCTCTGGCTTGATTTCCACTGGACACTTAAGTTCGATTCTAGCACATTGCAACTAGCACTATTGTTTCGACATGTTTCACACAAAATTATTTTATTTCGAAAATATCACTACCCTGGTATATTTTGTAACAAAGATCCTTCCTCGCACGCCCATACATTGCGCTCTCCGTGGTGTAACTGCAGTCTGCTGCAACTACCGAGAAAGGGACTTCCTTCCAAATTGACCAATTCTACACAAAGAATTCAAGTGTACATTTTAAATTAGTAAATTTAAATGAAAACATATTCTCTAAACATCATATATATATAATACATTAAATGCCGTCAATAATTGACTGAACTTGTGTACTTTCAATGTATGTATGTACTTGGCGCGGCAGCCCGTGAACGGGCTCAGGTCTACGGGCGACGTCCCTGCCTTGCGGATATGGGTTATGGGGGTACGTGTGCACGTTGGCACGTATACATCCCCACGCCGTAGTACGGTCTTCTCAACCTGAGAAGTGAATTTTCGCATCGTCACAGAGCAACATATACTGGAACATTGTAAGAAAATCGCACACTATAAATTACTTCACCGGAAATCGAACCCGGGGCCGCGTAGTGGAAAGCGAGTGCGCTGACCAACAGCTAGCCACGAG
Organism: Gryllus longicercus; assembly: GCA_038098605.1. Taxonomy (NCBI): domain Eukaryota; kingdom Metazoa; phylum Arthropoda; class Insecta; order Orthoptera; family Gryllidae; genus Gryllus; species Gryllus longicercus. The sequence goes on from JAZDUA010000421.1 coordinate 1,138,525, forward strand.
GACGTGTAATTTTAACATCAAGCGAAATTCATAAAATTACGTTGCAGCTAGTCAGACGAAGCTAGAATTTTGGTATTCCCCTGAGACTCCCTTCGTCGCCGCGTAACGCTAGACAACGCTACACGTCTGGTTGCCCAACTAAGAGGCCATATGTTGCCCGTGTTAAATCTAAGGGCCAAAGAGTAAATACAGTAAACTTAATACAGCCAAGATACAAGAGTGTGGTGCAATACCTGGCAAGGCACTAGGGACCGGAGAAAGCGACAATTTGACGCTCTTTGGTTTCAAAACGATTTCAAATACATTGATATGAAAAATTTTGTGAGGAGATATTTGCCTTATTTCCCTCCCCGTGGATCCGTGCCTGCAGGATTGAATTGAAAACAAACGCTGCGAGGAAAGTCCCCATACTGACATCGTCACCTCACAAGACTGCACTGAACAATACAGCAAAATATTCAATACTCAAAACAACAAGGAAACAAGTAGCCCGGAAATGCCAATAAGAAATCGCCTTGCAACTCTACAAATAAGAGACGAAACGGAAATAGTAATAATAAGTTGCCACTGAAACTACTTCGATAGGGCTATATCCTGCTTGCGAAATGGAATTGGAGGCCCATCCAGCTGACGACTGGATCTAATGTGATTTGTGTAAAGAGTGGTGGCATGAAAAATGTTCTTCCTATTGGGAAGGACATTTTGTGTGTGAGTTTTGTGAGAATTAATGTATACATTATATACTTTGAATTGGTCATGAGATATTTTATGAGAGTATAATTTGCAAATGAAGACTTTATTATGACCTTTTAGAAACTATATAAACTATTCTTTTATTAATGAAGTTGTCGTTACATTAATTTAAAGCGTACGAGCCTTGTAAACATTCATTTATTTCTCAGGAAGGTAAGATCTTCTGTATATTCGGACTTTTGTCCCTTTTGTTTGGAACTTTTACCCCGCACTTGTGGCAAAAGTCCGAACACTGCACTTCCTTCTTTAATGTTTCTTTAGACATCAGATTTAAAAATACGCCACTCTTGTTTGGACAGTTTATTCTTCGTACATTAAATATTGCTCTGTGTGAAAACCGAATCAATATACCAATTACACGAGCGGAAACTCACTTTTTTACCAAAAGTGCGGACTCTTGCCTCGTGTTTCCCTACTGCAAGGACATGTTCATTCACACATGACATTGCTTAACGAACTAGGTATCAGTGGACCAATTTTGCTTCAAGATTAATTTCTTTTAAGTTTTGTTACAGGATTTCGTAGTTTGCGTTACCTACGTTTATGTTTATTGGAATATTCATTATTTTCATATTCCATAAACAAAAATATTCACGATACATTTCTATAAATTCTGTCCAAAATGTTATATTGGTTTCCATTCTTTTATTAATAGATGACAAGAACAATCACCACCATGCGCTATCAAACTCTTGTTTTTTTATAATAAGGATAAAGAAATTGTATCAACGAGTATGAACACATGTTCAAAATTGCAACGCAATCGAGTTGTACTTCATATTTTTAAGCATGCTATACTTCTGAACGGTCCTAATGCTTTGAACGATCGACAGTACAACAATCCCATACACGTTGCAACAATAATCGCTCCAAGGGTTGCACCAACCAAGATTGTACTATTTGTGCTACAGATTGGATCATCTGTGTTCCGTATTAGCCACCTCGACCATCCAGATTGGCTTCTTTACTTAATAATCGTACGGAATAAATAAATTATAAAACTTCTGCTAGCTAAAATTTTAAAGGGTCATACTTTTTGTGATGTTCCTAGGGTTTTTTCATTTTTTCTCTTAAAAAATAGAGCAAAGTTTACTCAACAGTATAGCGTGGGCCGGAAACATAGAAACATTTTAACTTGTTTACATCCACTTCTGATCCACTACTAGTATCGTAACGAAATGAGTGCAGGCCCACCCGCAAAATATTTATCCGGGTTTTTGACATTGTTTTAATAAATTCAATCTCAATTTTTATCCATATCCTTTAACATTACTTCAATAAATCCAATCTCAGAACTTTGAACAATACTCAAAAACAAAACGTTTCACATTTAACATGTTGGCATGGATAAATATTATGTTAATCTATGATATTGGTGTGAAATGTTTATTGGAGACGCGCCTTAACGGAGTGGGTCATTCAAAATAGATCATGAGCGCGTGTTTAAATCTCAGCCCGGGTAATTCCTTTAGCGAGTTAGGAACACTTGACAGTTCAATTGAGGTAAATGTTTTAACACAGAATACCATGATGGAAATATGATGTTATTTCCATCATGCACAGTACATTCGAATTAAATCAGTTAGTCAAGTTCATGGGCTTTAATGTAGGTACCGAATAAATTAGATGCGGAATAGAAGTCTGAAGAAATATAGAATACATTCTCAGCCTGTCACGAGGAAATGTATGACACGCTCGAAAAACTGACGTTCTGTTCTCGGTTCTAATTGGCTGTATTTGATTTTAATTTCACCAATGGTATTATTTATTTAGTAATGTCAAAAACTGAGATACTTTGGACTCATATGCACTTGCTTCAAGTGTGTAGAACGTGCAAGTCCTGGTCCCCATTAGTGACACTTAAATACTCTCTGGTCACGTTTTAGTCATAATCTTACGATGTTGCCGACAGTGTGTAAATCAGAGAGCATCGAAAAATGGTGTGAACTTCTATTTTCTAACGTGTTTACTACTTCCGAAGATATGTCAGCAGATGTTAGTGTCATAACTACAAGGTCATACAATCTGTTGCTGTGTGTTTCGGCAAGACGTGTGGAGGGAGTGGGTTGATAATAGAGGACTTTGCACATTATTATGATCCTCCTGTTAAAGTTGTTTTAGGATGTAACTCTACCTGTTGTACCTTAACAGTTGATTTATGATGTCAGCAACAATGAAGGCGATCTCCGATTTGTGTCGATCATTTATTAGATTTAGAGGCTATTCATCATGTAGATGTATCCTTAAATAACTAATAATACTATTTAATTAAAAGAATGTGTGATAAAATGTTGTATCTATTTCCACAACTCGTTTGCTATCAATGCAAAAAGTTTTTTGATCTTATCTGATATTTTTCATGTTAGTGCTATTTAAATAGGTTTTGAAGAATTGTATTACTCAATTACAGTGTATCCATAAGTCCTTACAAAATTTATAGATTTTGCATCAGCTACATCTCAGGATTCCACAAAAGGTTTGTTGCAATTTGTTGTTATCTTGGTAATAATTTTGTAACCCAAGTCTTATTATAGCGTTTTTCCACTTTATATGTTATCTGTTTCCTATCTTACTACTGTTTTTTTTTCTTCAATTTAGCAACATTTTCATGGCAGGATCCATTAAATGTTGAATCGATGCTAACTGATGATGAAATTGCAATTCGTGATAATTTTCGAACATATTGCCAAGAAAAATTGATGCCCCGAGTAACACAGGCTCATAGAAATGAAGGTATTTGAATAATTAATCATAATATGTGTGAAAATGACATATGTTGATTTAAATAGAATATGTATTGATTTAATTTCAGTGTTTGATCGACAGATCTTACGAGAATTTGGTGAATTGGGTGTTCTTGGAGCTCCAATTCAAGGGTATGGGTGTGCAGGGACATCATCAGTTGCTTATGGACTTCTAGCTCGTGAACTGGAAAGTGTGGACAGTGGTTATCGTTCAGCTATGAGTGTTCAGTCATCACTTGTTATGTACCCCATATACGTTTATGGCAGTGAAGCACAAAAACAAAAGTATATTCCAAGGCTAGGTAAGAAAATATACTAACAAAATATCAGTATTCATTTCCATTTGGGAATTTTCAGTGAAAATGATTAAGGAATTGAAGAGTTTCATAGAAGTTGGAGCTATAACCTCCAAAAAATATTTTGATTAATAGAAAGTTGTGATTGTTGCTGTATTGTTTTTAAATACTTTACTTTGTTAAACAACTTGCCTCCAACCTCATACAGTAATTTTTGTTAATTTTCGTAATTCTTAAGATTCTTACCATCTTTTTCATTATTACACAAGAGACGAGCAATTTTTATCACTGCTCATTGTTAGATAAGCTGTTTTGATAATTATTAGATCTTGTACATTTAGAACTTCATTGGGTAACTTCAACATTTTTGTTTTCATGAATCAAGATGGTACACTGTATATTAATTATCATGTTTGTTGTTGTTGTGTTTTTCTTTCTTTCTTTCTTTCTATGTTTGAATTATAATTCAACAAGGAGGTTAATACAATTATTGAACTTCATACCATTATTGTTTAAATATCATCATCAAATTATAAATCATTTCTGGCTTATGTTCTCGCTAACTATTATTTAGTCTTCTCCTTTCAAATTGATATTGAAAGATTTTCTTTGATATTAAGTATTATATTTATTTGGTGTAATATTTTATTTAGTGATACTCTAAATGGAAAATATCATTGACTTTAGTTATTTGCTAGAAATACTTAGTATTTCAGGTGATAAGTCATACTATTAATTGACAATTTCTAATGAAATTTCAAATTTGTATTTAATTTTTTTTTCTTCTTCCTTTCTTTCTTTCTTTCTTTCTTTTTTTCTTTTTTTTTCTTTTCAGCATTTTGATATTTCCCCCTGAAGTTAAAGAATGAATTATTTATTTTCCAGCAACCGGTGAGATAGTAGGATGCTTTGGATTAACTGAACCTAACCATGGTAGTGATGCTGGTGGCATGGAAACACGAGCAAAGTACAACTCACAAACCAAATCCTATTCTCTGACTGGAAGTAAAACTTGGTAAGTATAGAGATAATAAGACCTAGGAACTCTTTTTCAAGTCTTAGAGCATTGAAAATTTCACTTTTATTGTTGTAGGATTACTAATGCTCCAATTGCTGATGTTTTGCTTATTTGGGCAAGAACTGTTGATGAAGGTAAAGTAAGAGGTTTTATTGTGGAACGAGGTTCAAAAGGTTTAGATACCCCCAAAATAGAGGGTAAATTTTCATTACGTGCATCTACCACTGGAATGATATTTATGGATGATGTAGAAGTTCCTGAAGATAATGTCCTTCCAAAAGCTATAGGATTGAAGGTACTGGTAAAATGCTTTTAATGCTATATGTTGATGAATATAAGTATCAATACTTTTTAAGTACTATTTTGAATGTAAGTTCTGGAAGAAAATAATTAAAGACGAGTTCTTAAAAGTTATTCTTTCTCAAAATTGATAGTTTTAGCCCTAAACTAGTAGCTTGTAGTTGCAAAAAATGGTGTTGAACAAAATCGACCAAAATGGTTATTCAAAAAGTAGCAATTACAGCGTTCAAATTAATCAAATACAAGTAGTTACACAATTACACAGATACAAGTTAGTACAATAAATTAAATATTTTAACAAAAACAGTCTTTACAAATACTGAAATATTATAGTATAGTATATATGAATACACAGTTCAACACTTCTTGGTTAAAGTAGGGTACACGGTACACCCTAAGGGAAGCTTATGAGGGAGGGGCAGAGGAGGAGGAGGAGGAGAAGGGGAGTCACTTTAAGCCCCCCTCAAATTACGCTGCATGCTCTGATAGAAATGTAATAAAACTTATGAATAGGCGATTGTCATGGCTCGCACTTCATACCTTTGTTTACATACCAAGAATATTAAAAAAAAAGTTGCTGTTCCATAACGTGACATATGAAAAGCAAATATTTCATTGTGAGCAGCTTCTTCCATAAAGCTTGGCTATTGCATGATGAGCTGTGTCATAAGCAGTGGAATATATACTATTAAGTATTTATATTTTGCAGCCGAAATTGAATCGCATTTTATTTTTTTGGATTTTTCCTGTGTTCCTGGGCATCTATCAAAATTGCGGACACCTTTTTAAGACTAAAGGCTGCATAATTTTGTTTTCAAATTCTATGCGCATTTGAAATTAATGTTATTACCTTAAAGAATTCTGCCCTTCACTTGTAGTAGTTTATATACAGAATGTTTCAAAATAAATGTCGCAAACTTATAGAATAAATAGAATGATTGAAAATTACTGCTTTCTGTCAGTGAGTATAGAGTGGGTAATATTATTTAACAGAGTTACATCTATGACATATGCTCCTTATTTCCAGGCAACTCCTCATGTTTGTCAGGTTATGATTTGACACAGTGAAGTATGTCTATTTCATGTACCTGCTGAACATTTGTGCATATGTAATTGCCTAACAATGAGGGGTAAATGCCTTATGTGTAATTTCATTCCCATTTTATGTTTATTGGCAGAAAGTGATAATTTATTACTAATGCCCTAGAAGTTGGTGACATTTGTTCTGAGACATCCTGTGTTATACCAAAGTATTTTATTAATGAAAAAATAGATGTATATAGTTTACTTTAGAAAAAAGGTCTCAGCGTGAATACAAAATCATTATTAATTAATATTTTCACATAAGGATAAATAATTTTAATAAATATCATAATGTTAAAATATCATACTGTCATAATGTAAAAATACAGAATAGTTCATCAATGTAGCTTTTTGGGGAACAAAAATTAATTTTCAACCTTTTTGAATTTTCAGAATTTTGTAGGTTTTCCTCCATTATAATAAGTTTCACTTTTACTGTTCTTATCCACTAGAATTAATGATAAATATCATTCACTTTTGTCACTGTACCAGTACAAAAAACAATACTCGGCAATTTCATTACCTTTAATGGAAGCAGGTAGTACACTGTACTACAAAACACAATACAACAGAATTATATCCTCAAAATTTCATGTGCATCTTTTGAAATAAAAACTCTTATGCCTTAAACATTTGTACTCATAACATTACAGTTACAGAGTTAGGTAATTAAATAAGTGAGAAAAAGCACTCTAGCAGAGAAAACAAGTACTACCACCTTTTCGGGAATAGCATTAGAAAACTGTGAACGTTATATGTTGTCGCACACGCTGAAAAGAAGTTTCATTCGAAACAAAATATGTCATCGCACCCACCTAAAGGGTTAACATGCTGAAATTTTGTTGCTGCATGCTAGTGTGGGCAGGATGTACTAAACTAAGGCTATAGGTGGTCGATTATGCAGACAGTTAGTGTCACCCTGTGAATGTCAAGCACATCACTTTTTCAGTTTTCCCAGAATCATTACTGAGCTATAGGGAATGTTTCTCCCTTGTGCTGAATTGACAGTCTCGTGCTGTGAACATGGAAGTTTAGTCAGAATTGGGTGCAGCAATTTTCATCGCTGGCAGGAATTCGCTTATGACTAAATGTTTTGAACTACTTCCGGATGGAATGTGTTCGGGGGCCTAAAAAAAACTTGAGGTTCATCCATTTTCGACTTCCCTCTCCTAACTAATTTGTACAAACAGTGTTCTTTTAAGTTTTTCCCTCCTACTTACTCTAAATACTGGTATATGTAACAAATGTAGCAACTGTTTTCTTGTCTTTTTCTTCATTTTTATGAAATTTAAAACAATATTTTGTTTCATTTTTATTTTTCAAGGGGCCCCTTGGCTGTTTACAAAGTGCACGTTATGGTATTGCATGTGGAGTATTGGGTGCTGCTCAATTCTGCTTTTCTGCAGCTCGCCAGTATACTTTGGAACGAAAGCAATTTGGGCGCCCTTTAGCCGCTAACCAAATTGTGCAGAAGAAATTAGCCGATATGTTGACTGAAATATCTATTGGAATGCAAGCTTGTATTCAAGTTGGTCGTCTGAAGGATAAAAATTTGTAAGTACTAAATACTGTGGTAAAGGTTTCTCACTGTGATACAGGCATATCTAGCAATATCCAAGAATATGGAGCTCTAGGCTTCAGCTTCAGGTACTGTGTAAGGCAAGGGTGTTTTTACTGAGAGGTTGAGTCACGGTTGGTCTTCTCGCTTCACCATGGATCCCATTTTAACATTATCCCATCTATATTCATTCATCTAGAATTGTTATTCACCACTCGTGATCACCCTACCTTATGTATGCAGTGGAAGGTTAAGGTAAACCGATTGGGAGGATTAATGCATGAGCACATGGTCAAGTAAATGGAAAGAAGTACAAAGTGGCATCAAATTGCAAGACACAATGAAGTAAAAACCATTCACAATGCAAGGCAATCAAGTGATTTTAACACCATCCGAAGATGACTTGCAAAGAGCAGCCTTCAAACTGGATACAGTTAGCAAAGTAAATGGAATGCAAATTTCCATAGCAATAACAAAAGCAATAGGATTCAAAGAAAAAGAACACTGCAGAACTAAAAAAGTAATAGAAGATAAAATAACAGAACAAAGGACATACTTCACTTCCTGAGTAAGTAAGATAAGATATATATAAAAAGACGACACTGGTGTAAAATTGGAGAGAAACAATAGAATCACTGGAACAATAAAAAACAAATTTCGAAACATGACCAAAGAATTAAAAATTAAACTCCATGACATTGCAGGAAAACCAGTTGTATTATTTGGAAATGAAAAGTAGATCTTCACTCAAAGAGACAGTTGTTGATTAGAAGCAGCATAAAAATGAGATATCCAAGATCACTAATAGTATCAAAGAAAGGAAATAATAAGAAATGATGACAAAAAAAATGAATATAATTGAGTCTAAAAATTAAAAACCTAATTAATGAAGTAGGGAAGTACCAAAGAAAGTGGCCAGAAGAGAAAAGTAAAATGAATGAATCCAGATATATTTCCGAAACGGATGTGACCAAAATGAAATACAGACCAAACGGAAGGAAAGGAACCGGGCCAAGGAAAAGATAAGAGGACCATGAACACCTCAGTAGCAACTATTGTAATATTGGATTCAAAGGAACTGGACCCTAGGCCTAATCCAAAAATTTCATGACTGTGATTGGCTATGATGACGACATACAGGGATTTTTGGGTGTACATTAGGGTTCACACCTTTTACTTTTTGAGGATTTTTAATTACTGGCTGATAGGGTGAGACTGTGCCTCATTTTAATAAAATTATGGGAATGTATACAAATGCAAATAAGTCAACCTGCATTTATTAACACAATTTTTATAATTGTTTAATATCTTCTGCATAGTTATGTGTTTCAATTCTTTTAGGTTTACTCTTCATCTGATTTCTGAAGTAACCCATTTTGTTGTTATATACTTGGCTGTTCAGGAGATGCTACATTCCAGGCACAGATGTTAATGTTTCTGAGGTCATACTATGACTTTCCTTTGGGTGAAAAGCGTGGAGGTGGATTGCGCGTAGGTTTATAGAGGATGAGGTTTCCCTCCACCTGGCAGCTGATTGACCGGACAATCAGCTAATGCGGAGAAATAATTGGCCAATGAGGCAACGGTCCATTAGGTATGTTGGGAGGAATGGTCTCCCCGAGGTCAGATGTCAAGGAGCACCGGAAACCACACCCTGATGTGATCAGGCAGAGCAGTAAAATAGATGTTATACAGGCTTCGAGGAGATGTAGGCCTCAGCCAGAATTTACGTTTTGCAGGTGTTTGATAGATTTCACAGCCTCTTTTAACTCTTGTTTGTTGTTTCTTGTGAGGGTAAGAGGTTTCCTACGATTTTTTCTCTGTGACATGGTTTGATTGACTTTGATACTGTGACTTAGTTTGATAATTTGAAGACCTCAGTATCTTCAGCAGTTATGCATTTTCCTGGGGTCACATATACCTTTCTCTTCCTCTTTACTTGAATTTTATTTGAGATGTATTTCAGCAAAAAAAGTAAAATATTGTATGCAACATATGGGGGGAAGTACCATTTGCACACGTTTCCTTGACTTCCAGAATTCATACCCCAACCTTTTATTATACATATTTTGAATGATGAACTATCATCCTGCACCACCATCGACCACCATCAAGCATGGTTGGAAACATTTGAAAAATATAAATCATTGTCTCTAGTAATTTCTGAGTAAGACGTCTTTGTATTGGTAAACAAAATAGCAAGCCACATCCTTGGCTCCACTCCTACCACAACTAGCAAGAGGAAAGCTCAACGAAACATGCGCATAGTGAAGTTTCATCTATGTCCAGAGGCAAAACAAGGGGCTACCTTAGCATTTGTTCAATGAATCGGGGAAAGTGATGAAAAACCTGACAGAGGGGGTGAAGGGAGGTTGTTGATCAAGAAGGTGAAGTACTTTAGGTATGGCCATATTTCATTTTTTAAATAATACAGTACAAGCTAATGCATTGTTTTAAAAATAAGTATTGTTTTCCTTTTTGTGGGACAGAATAGTTTCCATTTGAATAAAAGCAATTACGCAGCAGAACACATTTAACTTGGCACATAAACTTGTGTTTTGATTATAATTCTTTAATTTCATCTGACAATTGGTTGTAAATAAATGTACAGGTCTTGTATGTGAATTCCTTGTAGTGAGCTGTTGATACTGACACCTGCTGGTTATCATTTCTGCAATGTGTGTTGTAATTATAAATATTTACATTGCATGAAAAGATGTTCCCATCCTTAAGTAAGTTTTGACAAAAACTACAGATAGGCCAGGCAATAGGAGCTTGCAACCGTGGCTTGTGCAAGTTGCGGGCTCCTATTGCATTGTGACATTGTTTGTGGCTCAGAGCGAAGTTGCTCGCCTTTCAAGGATGTCAAGGTTCAATTCCCGGACAATCTCGTGTGAAATTTGTTCCAACAAAATGAGTTTGGCTGATTCACAAGGGCTTACCCAACCCCTGTGAAGTGCACTAAATCCTAACACTTTCCTAATTCCTTCCCAATTCTGGCTGCTGGGTAATGACACAAGAGTACACAAGAGAGAGGTGTGTATGTGAAGATGCTACCTGGTTGTCCTCTTCATGACTCCTGACTCAACATACAGACTACATACTAGTTTAGTAATGGAGGATTACTCCGTGCAGTATATAAGATTTCTACTCCAAGTTCTTGTCACAGAAATGTGACTGTGAACGTTGTTACAGAAATTAAACAATGTTAGTAGGATTCTAAGCTCTGTGTTGAGAGGCATACAATTTTTCTACAATCTAAAAGTCTAGATACTAGAGAATTATTTCTCCAGAACATTATGCTGTATTTCAAGCAAGAATATACATTTGCAGAACGCGCACAAGAAGCTGCATGAAGACTGAACTTGAAACAGTTCTGAATGAACATAATGAACTATATTTAGTTAATTATATGGATTTTCCATTTGAGGTTTGACTGAATTGAGAGACTAGAAATTTTATTACTTTAACATCTGCCAATTCTATATTGTTTATTTTCAGTGGTGAATGCAATTGCCTGTTTGAATGCAAAACTTCATTGAAATCATTTTCTTTTTGATAACTATTTATCTGTTATTGTGAAACCAATTTGAAATATCAGATTTTGTTTATTGTTTCTTTTTTGCAAAGAATATTCATGTCATCAGCAAAGAGAACTCATTATCGATTTCTAATGAATGCGGGCATAATGTTTACATATAAAAGGAAGAGGATAGGTCCTTAAATGGAACCCTGCAGAACCTCGTTTCAATTGGAGTCGGAGAAAACTTTGTTTTTTCTAAGAAAAATTTCCATCTGAATATAGAAAGGTCTCTCTAATATTGTAGAGAAAACTGACAAAACAGATATTGGCCTATAAATTTGAAATTTTGTTCCCTTTTTTCTACTACGTAGTGTCTTAATTTGTGATGTTTTGAAAATGTCTGGAAATATTCCTGTGCCTAGAGAAGCATTGAATATGCAAGTTAACGGGTATATAAAGAAGGTATACATGTGTATAATACACATTCTGGAAATTCATCTCGACCAACCAAATATTTATTTAATTCTGTGGTGGCAGTAAAGATCTTATGGTAATCCATAATTAATGAGGATAAGAGATAACAACCACAATAGTTTAAATGATTATAGATGATTTCTCTTTGAAGTTTATTTATTATTAATATTTATATTTTAGTTCACTATTCAGAGGAGTGTACCGCAATTCTTGAAAAGTATTGGGTGGCGAGGCAGAACGTCTGCCAGATCACCTCTCTGTTATTATCCTTTAAAACAATACTATATAGTTTCAAGATGTCATATTTTTTATGATATTCCTCATTGCTTCAGTTTTGTTATTAATGTTAAAAATATCTGGATCATTTTTCATTATTTTTGCTTGTGCTACTACTTTCTTTAAAACAATTTTGTATTTCAAAAATAGATATGGAAATCAAGGAATTTTATGATTTCTATTCCAACTTACATTGAATGTTTTCAGGACAATTTATTTCACCAACATGAATTTTCAACCCAAGTCTACATGTGTCAATCTATAAACCTCTTTGATACTTTGCTGAAAAACACACTAGTAAGGAGCAACAAGACAGCTACAATAAACCACACTGAAATAAACATTCCATTGGAAATTAAATTTTGATTAGCAGTTCAAATGCTTCACAAGAAATAAAACTTAGGGAACATTTTAATTGATTGGCACAATGAAAAAACACTGGGTTTTAAATACTGTCAGTTGGTGGTAGAAAAAATGACTTGTTTATCTGCACTATCCAGCGCTCTTGCCTATTGGCACACTGCCCCTTTGGAGATGTGACATACATTGGTACTGGCACTTAGCTGGAAGCCTTCCTTAGGTGTATGGTACCCTACCAAGTCATAGTACAGTTTCATCTTCATCATCATCATCATAAAAAAAATGTACATTTAAGAGAAAAATTGTTAAGGAATGATATTTTGTTTGTCCTCTAGTTATGAACCTGCTAGGAGAGGTAATGCAGATACAATGAATCAGCGTGTATAAAACTAATACACAAATGCTCTTGAAAATTGGGAATTGTGTTAAGTGATTTAATGTTGCACTCAATATTCATGTAAACGTCTTTTACAAGTTCTTAAAACTTTTAGGGATACTGCAGAAATGATATCTATCATCAAACGTAACAACTGTGGTAAAGCATTGGAAATAGCTCGTGTTGCTCGTGACATGCTGGGAGGAAATGGTATTTCAGACGAATATCACGTCATTCGACATGTTCTGAACCTAGAAGCTGTCAATACATACGAAGGTTAGTATAGAAATTTGCAACCTGTAAATTTAATTTTGCCTATTTTCTTTGTGTCATTTACGAAAGACACAAATGTAGGGGGTGTGCATTTATAAAAGACTTCATTATGTATATATTTTCATAAACTAGTTAATAATTTAATGCACTGACAGAAGCTTAATGTATTATTTGCTTTATCTAAATAGTATGAAGTCATACTACTGTTAAAGAATGCTGTTCCTCAATATCTTATCACTTCTTCACTATTATCTTTGATTGTTATTTCCTTGGTTCATGCTTCGTCAATCTGCATTAATTTTGACATTTAAAATAAACGTAGTGACTGTTTAATTTCTGAAGTGCTTGATTTTATGTATTAAAAACTAAGGTTTCAGTGGAATAAGAACAAAAAAATAATAAAATTTTTAAAAAATTCCCCCAAACATTTTGAAGTACTTCTGTCTAGAATATGTTTAGGACTAGGAAAACTGATTTACCCATTTGGAAACTCCCCACTGTTCCTCCTCCTCCATTATATAAAAAAAATTGTTTTTTTCATTTCCTTTTCCAAATATTTCTGGTCACTCCCATCTATTCTAGAAATTAAAACCTTATCAAGTATGTAGTGATGTAATGAAGTAATGTAAGTAATTTCTTTTTTCTATGAAGTTGGGGAGGGTCTGAAATATATTATACACAGAATTGGTTCAAAATATTTGTTAACTATTTTAAATTATTTGTTTTGCTATAAACTGTCTTATAATAGCTACATATGCTAAAAGTTGGTCATGAGAATATTGAATAGAATAGATAATTTGGGGAAAAAGTTGCTTTATGAACTTTCCAACAGTGCTTTAATTTATAGTGTTTTAAATTACATTTTAAATCTCATTTTAAATTACACAATTTTTCATTTTCTAAAAGTTGAAATTGGATTTGGTTTTCTTTCTTTTCACATAGGATTTGCATAGATTTTATTCCACGAGTTATTACTATATTGAAAATTGTAAGGGGAATGTTACCATTTTTGTAGGATTTCATTGAATTAGCTCAATTACTTTAATTTTCATGCTGAAAACATTGGAATTCATTGATTGCCAGATTTTTTTTTGTTTTTTTTTTGTTTTCAGGTACTCATGACATACATGCCCTGGTGCTAGGAAGAGCCATTACTGGAATCTCTGCCTTCTAAAAAATATATATTGTGTTCATGTTTGTAAAGTCTGTTGCCAAAATATTTTGTATTGGCTTAATATTTTCATTATTTTTTTGTTAATTAAAAAGTGCTTCAATGTCAGAATGTTTTTATTTATTGTATATATTCTCAAATGCACGTTGTCATAATACTTCAACACTAATATAGATGGACAATGTTCAAGTGCCTCTTAAGCTTTAATCTAGCTGTAGATCCTTTTGTCATTTTAGATATACTAAAACAAAAGAGACTTGCTCACAGCGATTTGATCATTCCCCAAGAGAATGAAGTAAAATAATAAACATACATCCCTGTGAATTGTAGGGTTCACATCTGCAATCTTTTGAACTTCAATGGGTCCTTTGTGGTTTAATCATGTTGTGCATCTGAGTTCATCAATGCTTTATTCATTTTGATTTTTTTTTAGCATTTTCAATGCATGATTACTGTAACCTAGTAACAATTGTTTCAAAAAGTGTCTGGTAGAAGATCTGCAATTGATCAGCATTGGTCAATTGTAAAAGGTCATGTTAACTGCAGATTTGAGATTTAAAAATTGTTATTGATGAGAAGATTAATGTTACAGAATTAATTAATGTTTTCTCTGCAAGAATGACTTACAAACTTGAGGGCCCCTAGTGCAAGTGGTTGGAAGTTGCCTGAAAGGCAAGGGCAAGTAATGCCAATGGTATGTGTGAAACTTATTGGTTGGCTTGTTCTTTGCTGAATCAAATAAGAATTCATAAAATCTCTATTTATCTTTCATCAAAAGTGCATAGAAAGCATGATGTTCTGATACTGTATATACACAAATGTGCATTACATTATTTCTCTTTCTTTCTTCATTGATAAAGCTCCTCTGCATTTGTTTACATGTAACATACTAGTTGGAATTCATTAAACAAACTTATCAGAAATAGCAACTCATTTTGCATTTGTCTGAGCATGCACCTGAGTCACAGTTTGCTTCTGTAACAGTAAATTAAGCACTAAACATGTGGTGCTGCAACATACTATCTCGCATTGTTTGAAACTTTTGCAATTTTCGAAAATGCAGAGCTCAACAAAAATGGAATCTGTGCCATTTCTATAATTTTACATAGCTCTTGTCGGAAAAGAAAGAAAAATGGATCAGTTTTGGAGAAAATACTTTTGAAATACCTTCACTTCAAGCAAAAAGTAATGGTCCTCACTACCGAACGAAATACAACAGAGGCAGTGTAATGCATTTTTAATTTCTCAACTGCATACCCACTCGCATTTTTCGTACATACCTGGATTAAATTTTCTGTTAAAAGATCTCTTTTTTGTTTGTACAGTTTAATAGATTTTGAGAATGGTTTTGTCCATCCAAGGCGTTTGCCTGTAAATTTTCTCCTCACATGTATGAAAGGACAGTAAAAAACTTTTGCTACTCTCATTTTTGCCGAACTGTATATTTTTGAAATTTACAAGAAGTTGAGATAAGACAGCTACAGAATTGAAGACAGATTTTAGCTTAGGGGCCATCTATACATTACATAATGCAAATATGGAGTATTTTGAATACCCTCTCTCCCCCCTGTGATGCGCGATTTAACCCCCTTATAATTACGTAACACTTGCGACAACACCCCCCCCCCTTGTAAATGGAAGAAGTGAAAATAAATTATAGCTCAGTAATATAATTGTGTTCATTTTATTTGAGTGTAGTAAAATTTATGATAATTAGTCAGAATTAGTTGTCAATTCTTACTGCATCTAACAAGATTAGGGACATGTTTTGAGTGAAGGAAGGGCGCACAAGTGAGAAAATTTGTGATCACAAGCCGTGCACACGCCGCTGTTCTGGACAGCGCATGGGCGAGAGTGTACTGCGCCAATTTAGTAGTAAAAAATAAAAAATATTGCAGATCAGATGTGAATATTTTTTTCGTAATCTTTCAGATTCAATACAAAATGTATGAAAAAATATTTTCATTTATTGTAACATCTTCTAATAACTTTAAATTATTTGTTTTAAAATTAAATATTTTCATGTTTTAGTACATTCAAAAAAGGTGGTGTTTCAACAAATGTTAAACTAGTGGTGCTACAGAATGCCACAGACTTTCCCATATTTGTTTTATATTTCCTGTGGTCTCAACTATATGAACTTGCCATATATTCTTGCCTGCTGCCATCTATCGCCGCCCAAAGTACATTTTTTGACATTTTCCTAATTTGTCGGTTTCCAAATTGTAGAGTGGAAATATTACTTTAAGATTATGAAAGAACAGTAAAACCTCGTCCTAAATGGCAATTTTCTGTGAAAATTTGGAGCTGTTTTTAAAAAACTGGCATTTAGGCACTACTGTAAATTGGAAATTTAAAGCTTAAAACAGAAATTTTTTTAGTTTCGAAATACTTAAATTGAAGTCATTTTTAGTACTTTAACTCACAAATACAATAGTGTTTACAAATTGCTGGGAATGTGCATATCAATGGCGTAAGAGATCTTTTAAAAAATTTACATTTGTTAATTTTAGAAAAAACAAAAAATACTCCGAAGTTAACTTTACGTCATATTAAAGAGTGCGATTATCACTATCCATTCGAAATGTTTTCAGAAAACATTTGGATTCGTTTTTGAGACAATGGCGTTTGAGCGTTTCTAAAAATGCGGATTTTTGAGTAGTTAAAAAGTAAAAAAATACATTTTTGTAATTTTTGAAAAAACAAACGAATAGAGCAATATGCAGAGCCTTTTTGAGAATATCTTGTTTTTGTATTTTTTTAAAATTGCTCATATTGCACACAAATTTGCAAGAAAATTATTAAAAGTTTCAAAAAATGTACATGACCTTAATGAATCACTACGGAGAACAAATTTTATTTGAAGGGAAGATCTTTATCTTAAATTTTGTAGTTTTGGGAAGACGCCCGAAAATTTTCAAAATGTTGAAATTTTCTAAAATTCAGAGTTAACTCCGAAAATCGGACCTGTGCCACCTTTATTAATGTATTTTACACTTTTTTTTTACAAGAAATTTAAAGAAAAAATCTGGAGACTTTTTGAAGTCAAAAGGAGATAGAGGGCTCTGCAGCGTTGCTACTTGGCAAGAAAAGAAAAATCACAGCTAAGCAAATTGAACTACTCAGAATTCATTTTTCGTAATGTCTCCCCATAGCCAAGCCACACGAGAGCGAGTTATCGCATTTAGTAGAAGAGGGGCACCTTTCTGTATCTGAGGCGGCGAGTCGGCATGGCGTTGGGGCAAGAACCGTGCAATACTGGCTTAAACGTTATCGAGAGACTGAAGAATCCAGGAGGAAACTAGGTTTGGTGTATTTCAGATGCTGCTCAAGATGAAGTTTTGATACAAGCAGTGGTGGAAAACCCTTTCCAAACTGCAAAGAACCACCAGATTTCCTGGGTTCCAGAACCATACCCCACAGACTTTCGGAGGCTGGTCTGAGATCCAGAAGTGCTGCTCGAAAATACAAGCTGACAGAACACATTTGCAGAGGAAAATTTACATCGAGACTGGACTGATGTCGTTTTCTCTGATGAGAGTATAATCTCCTCTACAAATGATGGACCCGTTCGCAGTTTCAGGCTCCAAGGAAGCCGCTGTGATTCTCGGTACGTAAAGCAAGTACCAAGGTCAAATCGTCTCTCAGTAGAGTTTGGGGCTGGATGTCATCTCGTGGGATTGGAATGATCCATAGAATCGAAGGCCACTTAAATGCCGCTCAGAATATCCACATACTGAAAGTTATAATGATCCCATCAGTAAGACAATTGCATCCTCAGGGTATAATTCAATTCCAACAGGACCAGTCTCCTATTCATAAGTCGGCTTCAGTTCAATTGTGGTTTGCGGAGAAACAAAATATTCAGGTTGTGGACTGGCCACCATGCAGCATTTGGGCAGAGACAAGACGCACCATGACCGAAAACAGGCCTGATCTCCTGGGACCTAACAACGCCGATGCACTCTGGCATCTAATCCAAAAAACCTGGGAGGAAGTCGCTCACAGTCAAAACTATGCGGAGAGAGACTTGTGGATTCTCTTCCACGTAGGATGAGAAAGGTAGTAGAATCTGATGGTTTTTGGATTCCTTATTAATGCATTCCTTGCATTTTCTAGAATAAGATATTTATAAATAAACAATTAATGTAAAAAAAATAGAATACAATTTTTAAACAAATTATTTGGGAAATTAAAAACGAATATTCATAGAAAGATATAGAGCCCTGTACAGAGTTATTTAGTTTTAAAATAAAAATTATTATTTATTTACGCTATGGAGAGAGTACAGGTAATTTGACAAAAAAATCACGGATAGGCAAGAAAAAAATGCGGGCAAGCATTGGATTCGGACCTGCTGCCTAGCGTTCTGGAACAAAACGAGTCTACCGCTGAGCAAAAAGAATACTTAGGTATTTTGTTTACTTGCAAAATTATTGTGTCAAATTTCGAACAACGTTTGAAATGTATCCAACATTTTTAGACAATTACAAGTAATGTTCATAAATGGCATGTCTTCTATCAAACGGAATTAAAGCACGAATTACTGAAGTACATACATATAGCTTGCATACAGGAAGTCCCACCAACTATGG
Organism: Gryllus longicercus; assembly: GCA_038098605.1. NCBI lineage: Eukaryota > Metazoa > Arthropoda > Insecta > Orthoptera > Gryllidae > Gryllus > Gryllus longicercus. The sequence goes on from JAZDUA010000421.1 coordinate 1,157,325, forward strand.
GCTACCCTCATAACTTCTAAACGGTTCCCGATGTCGTCTTATAGTTTTCACTTAACAATGTGGAATCATGAGGCAAGTAATATGGTGTAGAGATATTGTTTGAAATATTTTTATTTTTCGACAAATTTAATCATCTTTGATTTTTTTAAATGGAACCATATATTTTTCTCACTAGCAGTAGATCATAAAAAGAGGGATGCAATGATGTCACATATGTTAATATTTTGATAGTATAGTGCGTAAAATTATACTTTCTGACTTGGGATTTTAAATTAAACGAGATTTTTTTTTACAGTAGCTGTCGTCGCAACTGTCGCGTTTGGCGAACGTGACCTTCGCGGCCTCTCCCCTCTCCTCGTAAAAGCCAGCGCCGCGAAGGCAACCCTTCGCAAAGGAGACAGTTGAAAGGATTGCTACAGGAAATCTTGTAGTTTTAATTTAAAATCACATGACGGAAAGTATAATTTTATACCCAAAATACTATCAAGACATTAATATGTATTACATCATTGCATTTGTCTATTTATGATCAAGCTATTGCTAGTGATATTAATACATGGTTCCATAAAAAAAAATGATTAAATTTCTCGGAAACTATAGAATCCTCCAGAAGATGACGGGGCGCAAGAAGAGAACATCCGATACACTGCGCTGAAGAGGATCTCGAAACGACGAAGAGTTACGCAGAAATCCTAGCCTACATTTCTAGCAAGGGATGAAGGGTACGGGTATAATCTCGCCAACAGAACAAGAAGTTTCCAAAAGAGATCTGGGCAGGAGGAGCTCAAAAGGTCAGTGAAGCCATGTAGGGGGTTGGTACGATGGGCCACCTCCTCGTCGTCCATGTAAAAACTAAGAAATGCTAAAAGGCCTAATCATGAGAAAACGGACGGTAACCGGAGACGAACTAGGCAAAAGAAATGGATAATGAATATTGGAACATGGAATACTCAAGGTTTGAGAAATAAGATGCAGGAGGTAATAAGGAACTTCAAGATTTAAATATGGATATTGCAAGTTTAAGTGAGACAAAGAAAAAGGGCTCGGGTATAGAAGAGATTGGATCCTATGTTCGCATTTGGAGCGGAGTACCAAAAGATCAGAGGGGTAGTAAAGGGTATAGTCATAAAAAATAAATTCAGAAAGCATATTAAAAGTTGGGAAGCCATAGACGAGAGGCCGATTAAAGTAAATTTGGAAAGTTTTAGATGAAAAATGACGATTCTTGGAGTGTATGCGCCGAATGAAAATGAAGATACTAGTATTTTAGAGGAATTTTACTCAAAAATAGACGGAGTAATCAGTGAATGTGGGATAAATAGAGAACTTATCTTATTGGGCGATTTTAATGCTAGAGTGGGAAAATCTGAGAGCTCAAAAGTCATTGGACAACATGGAGAAGAGGTGGAAAATTCAAATGGAAGAACATTAATTCAACTATGTAAACAGCATGAACTTATAATTAGAAACGGCCACTTACAGCATAAAGATAAACATATGTTCACTTGGGAAGATAAGGCAAGAGGAAGGAGATAGTGATCGATTACGTAATCACTAGACAGTATTTAACGGGTAAAGTAATAGACGTCAGGGCACACAGAGGCCCAGAATGTAGATCCAACCATTACCAAGGCCAAAATAATGTTTCCACCCATAAATAAAAAAGAAACGGAGATTAGAGAATAAAAGGAAGACAAAAATGGAAATGGCGAAGGTAGGAAATATAATATAGCGGGTCTATCACAACCAAGCATAAGATATTTATTTCAAAACAGATAGGATAATTTACTGAATGAAAACTTAGTAAGATCAAACGAGGAGACATATGAACATCTCTGATGATTGTCTACATCAAGCGGCTAAAGAAGCGCTTGGTGAAATACCTTTAAATAAGAAGAGGAGAGGGAAGAGCTATTGAATTACTCAAGACCTGGAGAGGGAAATAGAGGAGAAAAAGAGACTATGAAAAATGGTTGAGTACCAAGAAAGAAGAAAATAGAGAGGAATATAAAATCCAACGAAATAGAGTTAGAAACATCGTAAGAAAAGATAAACAACAATCATGGGAGCGTAAATGTCAAGAAGTAGAAATGTACATAGGTGGAACAAAAACAAGTGAGATTTGGAAGTTCATAAAAGAGGTAAAATCTCCCCAAATGGAAAAAATCCGCATAGAAAGTATATCTGTTAGCAAATGGGAAGAGTACTTTAGAAAATTATGAAATGAAGGAAGATCAGACTTTCTTGGAACTACAGAAAGGGAAAAGATATCTCCGGCAAGGGAAACAACCGAAGAGAGATTTAAGAGACGTATCAAAGAAACGAAAGTCGGTAAAGCAGGAGAAATCTCAAGCGAACTGATAAAGAATGGAACACCAAAGCTAGTGCGAATGATGACGAAGCTAATGAATATGTGTATAAATAAAGGCGATATACCAGGAAAATGGCTTATATAACACCAATATATAAGAAAGGAAGAAAAGATATATGTGAAAATTATAGAGGGATAGCAGTGACAAACACGTTCAGTAAGGTATATGGAAGAATATTAAGAGAATTAATAGAAGATGGATACAAGGAGTACGAAGAAAAAGAACAGTGGTTTTAGGGCAGGTCGATCTTGCTTAGATAACCTGTTTTGTCTGTCCCAAGTGATGCAAAAGAAATGGCAAACAGGGAAAGAACTTCACATGGTCTTCCTTGATATAGCAAAGGTGTATGATAGTGTGCCAGTAATAAAGTTATGGGAAGTTATGAATAAAAGTAATGTAAATAAAATCTTAATAAATGCGGTGAAGAAATTGTATATAGATCAAAAGGGAAAAGTGAAAGTTTAAAATCAGATGACCCAAACATTTCCTATATCAAAAGGACTATGGCAAGGATGCTGTTTGTCACCTACCCTCTTTAAAATGTATGTTAATGCGGTGTTACAAGTATGGAAAAGAAAATGTGCTGGGATGGGAATACCACTTGATGATAATACAACACTATATCCTAAATTCGCTGATGACCAGGTGCTGATGGCCCAAGAATAAGAAGATATTGAATATATGACTAGGAGGATAAAAGAAGATTATGAGAAATGGGGACTACACCTCAATCAAGAAAAAACAGTATACTGGTCTCTAGGCAGTACACATGATGTATTGACTATGGAAACTGGAGAAATAATAAAAACAACAGAGGACATAAATTACTTGGGAACAACAATAGGAAAACAGGGTTTTTATGGAAAGGAATGTGAAACCCCGATTTATTAAAGGAAGAAAAATTTTAGGAGCCCTGAATGCAGTTATCTGGAATCCAAATATAAGCAAAAAAAAAAAAAACAACGAAAATTAGAATATATAAATGTATGATTGAAAGTGTTACATTGTATGGAGCAGAAATATGGCAGCTCTCAGAACAACAGAAAAGAAAATTGAAAGCTTTGGAAATGGATTTCCTCAGAAGAGCTGCAGCAATACCTAGAAGGAAAAGAATTAGGAATGAACAGTTTAAGGAAATAATGAATCTGCAACATGATATTATAGAGGAAATTGAAAAGAAACAACTTACTTGGTATGGACATGTACAGCGAATGGACGAGAGAAGACTACCCAGAATATCCCTAGAATGGCAAACAAGTGAAAGGAGAAAACGAGGCAGACCAAGACCAGGATGGAACGACCAGATCAGAAAAATAATCGAGAAGTGGAAATTACCTCCTGATTCTTGGAAGAACAGGGAAGACTGGAGAAGAAGATTAGGCACCGGAAGACCGAAGTAGCGCTCAAGAAAACGGCAAGAAGAAGAAGAAGAAGGAAACTAAAACTATTTCGAACAATATCCTTACGGCACATTACTTGTCCCATGGTTCCACATCGTTAAGCGAAAACTACATTTCGATATCGTGAACCCTTTGGAAGTTATGGGAGTGGCTCGTTGTTGGTGAGACTCTCTGTATAACACAAAAACTGTTGAACAGACAACAAATAAAAGGAATAATGCAGTTTTGTGCATCCCCCGACAAAATATAGCGGTTTCTTTTAGTTAAATTCTGAATATACTTTTGCCCCAGAACAATTGAACTCATCCTGATGAATGGGTAACTGAACAAATTGGAAATATATTCGAGTTGCTAGAATTCTTTCTTGATACGTAATTCCCTTCCTGATGTATCGTCTCTTGTCTTCCTATTGATGGTGATTTTTTTATTTTACAAGCGCATTTTCATGGTCAGTTTTGGCGCTCTACAATATAAAAATCATTTTATGTGTGTGAGAGTGGCCAAGTATTTGTTAGGAACATAGCATGTACTCATCAGATAGTGCTTTTTTTCTTTTCTGTTCACATTTCGTGCGTGGAGTGTAATTTTGTTCAATAGTGCAGGAGCGACTTTCAGGAACTGCCTTAACACTGCCACGCGCCTCCTTAATACTGCCTGCTGAAAATGTAGGCATTATTATTATTATTATTATTATTATTATTATTATTATTATTATTATTCGATGTTCATTTATCTAAGACGTTGGCTTTGCATCATTGCAGGTCTCAAAGCATTCCGAAGAATATTGAGGCCATCTCATTTTGCTTGACGAGTTTATTTACGATACCTGCCACCGAATTGTGTGCGGAAAATATATTCAGATTATTTACTTTCGCAGCACTCATAAGAATGACGGACGACAGGCAAAGCCAGAGCGTTATCTCGGAATGCATCAAACGTCAATGCTGCTGAAATAAATGCAAAATTGTTCTAACATTGCGAGAATCGGCGAATTAAGGGGTCTAGTTTCAAAACGCGACTTTTCCATCTTTGGTGACAAATGAGATATTGGTTTCAATAGAGGTCCGTTGCAGTTATACGTCGTTCTATAAAATGATTCGTAACAAAGCGCGTTCTTTGTTCACTCCAGAGGGCTTCATAATAATTTGTAAATATCAGAACGCTATCTTTTCATAATCATCATTTCGTTGCAAAGTACGATATTTCCAATCCAGGTCCTTGTGTCACTACAATAGGTCCTTGTGTCACTACGTTTTGGCGCCGTATTATGTCAAAATGAAAATTTCCCATTCTATAGAAATCTAACTGGTCTAAGCATTGACCACGCTGATTCCGAAAATTATTAGTATTGTGAATGTCAACAGGTAGAGGATGCTGATCTCCATATTTGATTGCAAATACTACATGAAATATTGAAATTGAAAGGAAATAATTGTTAAAATATTTAATCAACACAAGCTTGTTTTTACAAAAATATACGTTTTTACCAAAAATACAAAAAGAAATATATAAATTAAATTTCAAAATGAGACTTTTCCAATTTTTTTAGCTCAACTTTCTTCATAATGACTATATAGTCATGAATTATCTTAAACTATTGTTTTTATTTTCACTAGCCAAGAGCATTAATTTTAAACATTTAGCTAGAGTGTGTAAAACTAATGATATGGCATTTTCAATGAAATGTCATCTTATTAGGGAATTAAGTAACCTTGGTGGTCTTGAAGCTCTGACATATTATTCCCAATCGGGTATAATCCCAAATCCTAAGTCTCGAAACCGTGAGTAAATATGAATAAACCGTCAAATATTTAAATAAATATCACAATCTTTTTTGAAAAAATTTCTTGAATGCAGTAGGTATCCTTCGAAGAACATGAACAGTTCAGAAGATTGTCATTAACAAAACCTAGACTGAACCTAATAACTCGTATGACTAGTGATTATTGAAAAGGGCTTGTACTCGTAGACCAGTCTTGTTTACAAATGAGATTGTAAGACGTAGATGTGATTTGAAAGGCATTAGTAGGAAAAATAATTAAAATTACTCAATGCCTAAAGTGGGATTCGTCATGTAATTATCCAAGTTGTTACAATATTTGTTAGTTAGTCAGAATTGATAATTCATCACGAAAAAGAAAACCCCTCTACAATCGATACAGGCGGAACAAGCCATGAATTTTCACGAGAAAAATCATTGCCAAGACATTAAAAAAAATGATACAAAAACAATTAAACAACATTTTTCTTCCATATAGTTTCCGAATTTCTCTCGTAATACTACAAATTTGGGTTCCCATTGTTAGATTGAAAAAAATCCAGCATTATATGGGTGATGGTTACATTCCTCTCCATAAAATTAAAATAAAGTTCATCAATTAGAGCGGTTACAAAAAAAAGATGTTAGTATTATGCTACATGTTATATATGGTGTTACCAAGTGACCGAATTGAAAATTTTCACAACAAAAAGGCATGGGAGAGTATTGACATTCCTCTTCTACTGATCTCTCTTCAAATAATTTCTCTCTACATCAACCTACATGTCGAACGCAGAGAACTCCAAATATCAATTTTATTCCAAAAATGTACGGGTTAAAGCATAACTCGTGGCGTTCACCGGTTTCACTTTGATCTATTATATCAAATACGGTTACTATAGTAGAGGAGTTCTCTCAATCGTGACTTCTCGCATCCACAAAGCTGCACTTCCGTGTATACCATGTTCAATACTAAATTTAGCTACTGGAGCACGCAGTCCCATGCCTTACGTTCCCGTCTGCAAAGAAAGTTAAGCGAATTTTGTTATAATATTTTCCTTATATGCTGTTAAAACTCATTGATTCGCTACTGTCCGAAATTAATTTCAGTAGTATAGTTCTGAGTTAAACATTCGGATTTTTGCTACCTTTGAAACCGATTAACGCAAGCGATTGAGACATATTTCAAACCACATTTTAGATTTAAGTAATATCTGATGTGTTTAGAAATTCTTCCATGAAATTGCCGCCATAGGAATCAATGAGTCCATTCGCAATGCACTCTGAATCGTAAAATATAGGAATACACCGTAGGCTCTCTGGCATGATACAGCTTTAGCATGAATGTAAATCGAACTATTTTCAATTGTAAGGAGTTGTTTAAGCGTCGATGCTTTTTGGGTGTGCGATTTTGTCACATTTTAGATTATATACCTCAGATAAATGTCAGACCGATAGGTTTTATATCTGTATACATTTTAAACTTCAAAAAGATTGCGGGCATAAAATGTTAAAACTTCGAGGTACAACCCGACCAAGCGGAGTGTAGGACTGGCGATGAGAGCAGCACTGTGCTTTGCTTTGCTTCGGAAAGAAAGAGACAAAGCTATTGGTATATTCAGTGCAACTAAAAATTGACGCAATTATCTAGACCAAGGTTCGAAGACGTATACATGGCCCTCTTGTAATGCCGTCTTATGTTCAACAATATCCGTGACAGTCCATTTAAAATCACAGGGAAATCCCGACGCGTTCGATAATTACATTAATATTGATAACTATATGAAGAATGTAAGCATTTTGAGCAACCACATATTTCAGTTATGCTACACAACATATTTTACAACATGTATACATTATATTATTCGATTTAATGAAAAACATTCAGGATATTTTGCTTTGATTTCCAGATTCTCATAAAATACACCGTAATGGAGAAATGTTACAAATCGCTAATGAGTGATCGAATTATTAAGTGCTCACATAAGTTCTGTTTGTGTGATTAAAGTAATGTTTCTATGGAAAATTATCTGAAGAAGAAACTAATTTGGTTGATTAATTAGCATTATGCACTATAACGCAAATTTATTCATCACTATGGACCAACATGAATGCACCGGACTATACTGCCCGGCGCTAACGTGCGACGCAACTGTCGCCGTTTGAAGTTCTCTTATTCGCCGATCTCTCTTCACTCCTACACTTCGCTTGGTGGGGTTATACATTTTAATCACTTGTTTTCGTTTACTAAATGTGGAACATTTGTTACCTTGACATTAAAATGTCCAATACTCGTTGTTCTTTACTACATTTGGTGACCAGTTCTTTTGGACTTGGGCAGGAACTTAACTATTTAACATGGTTATTCCTTTCCCCCCTTTCCCCTTTGAGCGTTTTTGAAAATGCAGAATTTTGCGCTATTTTTTACAAAAAATGGTTGAGTTTTCGAGAAACTCTATATGACATTATTCAAAACACATGTACTCATAAATATAATAATTTGAGCACATTGCCGCTAATATAAATATGAGCGACTGGTGAGACAAGTCAAAAAAAGTATACATTTTCGTATTTTTTGAAAAAAAAAAATAGAGCGACATGGCTGCCATCTTATAGAGTCTATTTACCACTATTCTTACCAAAAGTTTAAAGAAAAAATTTGGAGTCGGTGTTGAGAAAATCTTGTTTTTGAAATTCTTTAAGATTGCACATATTGCCCGCAATATTGCGCAGAAACTACTCAAATTTTCAAAAAATGGGACATATCTTAATAAAAGAACCCACTATGAAGAACAAATTTTATTTCAAGGGAAAATCAATGTTTTGGTGTTATTGGTCCTGCTTATGCTGCTGAAATGTTTTAGAAATCTCGCTATTTTTTACAAAAAATGGTTGAGTTTTCGAGAAACTCTATATGACATTATTCAAAACACATGTACTCATAAATATAATAATTTGAGCACATTGCCGCTAATATAAATATGAGCGACTGGTGAGACAAGTCAAAAAAAGTATACATTTTCGTATTTTTTGAAAAAAAAAATAGAGCGACATGGCTGCCATCTTATAGAGTCTATTTACCACTATTCTTACCAAAAGTTTAAAGAAAAAATTTGGAGTCGGTGTTGAGAAAATCTTGTTTTTGAAATTCTTTAAGATTGCACATATTGCCCGCAATATTGCGCAGAAACTACTCAAATTTTCAAAAAATGGGACATATCTTAATAAAAGAACCCACTATGAAGAACAAATTTTATTTCAAGGGAAAATCAATGTTTTGGTGTTATTGGTCCTGCTTATGCTGCTGAAATGTTTTAGAAATCTCCAAAAAGACATGGTCCAAATACCGCTGCGCTAGCTGAATCGCAATGACAAATAATTAGGTAATGTAATATTTAGGTATTGTAATGGCTTAAAGGCCTTCGGCCTAGCCACATAGGATCAAGTAATCTAATTTGTTTGTAATCATTACCTATTAAATAAATAAATAATGACAAATACTCGAGTGGTGCAGGGTTAAGAATATATTATTGTCATCTCCACACGACATAATGCATATTTTTTATTTCAATTATAAACGATCAATTTTCTAATTTCTTCAGAATTGAAATATTCCCCCTCTTCGCGAAAGCGAATTTTGACCGCTTTATGCATAAAATTGTCAAGACAAATGTAAGATGTTGTAATTTAGTGGATTTTTAAGGCACTGTAGAATGGACTGGGAATCTTCGAAGCCTGGGAATCGAACCCGCTGCTTCACGAATTCTAGAACAACACTTTGACACTTAGTCATTCTTTCGGTCTTCAGACGCTACTCTTATAACAACACATTTTATATTAACGAAATTTGAAAGCAACACTGTTTATAAAAGTTAATGCCAATTCAGTTTCATGGGCAGGAATGACGGAAGTCTTTTTCATTTGTAGTACTACTATTTAGCTATTAATGGACATTAAAGTATTTTATATGCTCTCTAATACAATAAATTTAGATTACAATAAATTTAGAACATTATTGCGCTCCATTTTATAATACTGAACACAAATTGACCAATTTATTAATATGTTATTAGCTAGAATATATTTAAAAATATAAATTGATGATCCATGAAATAAAATGTCTAAATATTTATTTTTTATTGTTCCAAGATTAGGAGGGCGGGAGTTGACCTCTCTTGCCCCACCCCCGAATCCCGCCACTGTAGTAGGGGGTAGGAAGCTTTGTGGGGAGGGGACTGACGTTGCACGACGTGGCGCCTAGATTGAATGCCGGGGCGTCTAATGCTGTGAAATCATTTTCCTACTTATTTAATTGGGCGATGTCCCGTATTTTAAGCTGCAAACACCACAATTCACTGTTTACATTATTCTGTACACTTTTCTGATCCACCAATAAGTACTTAGTAGTAGTAGGACTCTCAAGTAAGTTCTTAAAGCAGTGACCATTTTTAAAACTTTATTATTTAATTTTAACTAAAAAATATTTACAATTTAATAATTGATTGTTCACCAGGAATGGTATAATCTCCTTATGACAGCAAAATGAGGAAAATTATGAGAGCAATCTCTTACATAAAAATTGACAAAATACTGGTACTATATAGGAAATTGGTAGAAGGGTAATATTTAGCAGGATTTGTGGCGATTTTCACCCATCATGAATCTGAATGAAAGATACAACGAGCAAACCTCTGATGATATGTTATTGGTAATCATGATATCAGCATGGATCTTGCTAAATAGAATGCAAAGGGCTTAATATTTTATACTATGTCGTAAATGATGGATAAATAGTGTTCGTTGATTTGATATTAGACATATATAATGAACTCTTGTCAGAAATAAAAGCAAAAACTAATAATTTTCTTAAGAATTGCAGGTTTTTAGCTTTGAGAGAGCGAATTACATTATCAGCCTTAATAACAATTTTAATATTTGGTGTCCAAATCAAATATGTATAATTCGTTATAGTTTCATATTCCACATTGTCATACATTGACAAGCATTTACAATATAATATAAAAGGCAATATTACCTGAACTCTATGTGACCATTTTCTCGTCGATTGCTCTTTCAATGTACACGCCATGGTTCCAATTGCGTATACTAATTGATGGTCCCCACTAACAGAATTTACCTAATCCCCACCTTCAAATTTTCAGCATTTGCACTCGAGTGGTTCGCGCGCGTCTCTCTAGGTCAAAGTGCAAAATGCAGTGCAAGCCTGCATTAAACCATGCGTGATGTGAAGTGGAGGTAGCTTGCTTGGTTGAAGATCTGTTTCGCTGATTACATTACGTTCGTTAGAATATTATTATTTTAGACAAGTCTATTATCTTCCAGTATCTGTCTTTATCTGGGTTGTCCCATTCACAAATGAAACATAGAATTTTTGTGTAGCCGGTTTGTTTAACTACTTCCAAATTCTCACAATTTGTACAAGAGAGGTTTTGATAGTTCACGAATTTCAGCAAAGCGTGAGATTTTCAAAAGAATCTGAGGGTGTACTGAATGGGAAACGTATTTAGTCAAACAAATTTCAATTTAGTAAAAGTGCACCTTTGATGCTACCTGTTGTCGAGATTATAAACAACATCCACTGACTTGTGTCATAAGTGACATTAAAGAAATTCGTTAAACCCTTAATATCACATCAAAAAACGCATACTGCTTTCCTATTCAAAGAATTTTAATAGGAAATTATTTTTTTTTTCCTTTTTTTAATTTCTGGGCCAAGAGAACGTTTCTCCATGTGCTAGGTTTTGTGTTTTTAGTCTTGACACAAACAATTCAGCGGCATCATTTCACAACTTGAAATCACGAGTTAAATCATTAAGTTCATTTTGACTGAATAATTTTGGTGCAGAATCCTTTTCCAGCTTGTATTATTAGCATTATTGCTTTCACTTGCTGAGGTGCTCTCAATACCCTATGACACATCTTCAAGAATGGTAGGTGGAATTAGAACAGGAAGAGATTGACAATGCGGAACTGGTCGTAAGGCGGAAAGAATGTTAGGATATTCTGTTACTTTCTTTCTTTTTGGGTTATGGTCTTGAACATTAAACATAAAAAATAACAATCGTGTAATGATTTTGTGGCTCCGTCCAAACCATTAGAATTGCAAAATTCATTGATCTTTTACACCTTTTCCACAGTTTCAGACTCTCAATACATGTTCAGCATACCATGTATGGTTCCACGCTTGTATCTTGATCGCCTAGCCTTATGACTGAATATGCGTAATAGGCATTCTTCACGAAACTATCAATGTCATGTCTCTGCTTAACACTTGCATAGCTACCACAAAATGGAAGAGCACGTTTGGGGTAATCAAACACGAGCAAACACATTTATAAAGAAACAACACGAACAAAATATTACAGAACCTCAAAGCACTATAGCATGCAAACAATGACAGTTTCTAACCTAACAGCTTATCTAACAGCCAGATGAGTACAACAAGTGTGGTCCCACTTCAAAAATACAAATTAGGGTCCATTTCCTTTTTGTCAGTATTCTCAGAAATATTAGAGACTTTCTATACATGGATGGAAACGTTCTGAATTTAAAATAATTCTGAATTACGTTATAGAATGTGCTTAATTTTATGTTTGACCAATTTATTTATACGTATACTGTATATTTGTATAAATGTGTTGTACTAACGATTTAACAATGTAAAACAAAACGTGGTCAAGTCACAGTTTCGATTTCTGTTTTGCAGATTTCATCGGTGTTTTAAGAAAACCTTAATAATACACAAAAATTAAAATAACACCCTAACACTATTTCAAATGTAAACTGGGATCACTATACTGAAAATATTCACATTAAAACTCAACGATATGAGATTCACATATTAAATTATTTTACAACAGCAGTGTCGCCGGATATGATAGCCGACGAATTACTTTTTTGTGTTTAATACATATTTTGAGTTGCTGATTCGTTCATAAAAACATTTTTAAATTTCCATGCAAATGTCACCATTACTACGCAGATCACAATTTTTAACTCACCCTATGTTTCAAATTATTACAAATTCTAGAAAAACTTATAAAAATAAGTTCAAGAATGTTTTAATAAGTGGATGAAATTAATATAATATAACATTTCATGCATTCATATTTGACATGTAGTTGAAGTTGAAATTATGAAAATAGATCACAGCATTTGTAATTGGGACGCCGTATTTGTTCATTCCACCATGCTCCAAAGCACAGAAATCCTACTCTCTTGCAAATCATCATGTCTAATCCATAATTGAGGCTTTATCAGGGGAATAATATTTTTTTTTATATCCCAAATAATTTTCCATGCTCACTTGCGTTGGAGATGGGATTTGTTACTTGTATATTACATTTTTATCACAATTCTGTTGAGACCATATTTTGTGAGATAATTGTAGGGTCATTGACCGAAGTCAAAACTATTGTTTTCGTGACTTCAATCTCTGATGCCGATTTCATAACAATATTGTTTGTAGTGCTGGAAACAGGTTTCGACATTCTGTTCATTGGTGAAAAATATTTTCAGTGAAAGCAGACAGAGCGCATGATGAACTCCCTAGGTCACAAAACATACAAATGTAGAAGGACCACGACCTGCCACTGAAAACAACAAACAGAAGCTTGTAAACAATAGGAATACTTTGGTTACAAAAAGCGATCACGGGTTTTACAAGAATCGAATCTATGACCATTACACGAATTTTGCAATATACAAGGCAGAGTATCTTTTTATCAAAAAACTTTATCAGAAAATGTAGGAAGAGTAAAAAAAATATTTACCTTTCGATCTCCATGACAATTTATTACAGTTCAGTTTTAACACAGTTTTCTGTTCGGTTTAGGCTCTTGTTCGTACAATCTATCCCAAACAATTAATTTTGAAGTTCTGCAAACGTGAATTGTTGAAGCGAGAGCTTAAGAGAAAACCTTTTTATTCATGAGACCGAATTAGATATTGCGTTTGTCTCTCATTTTTTATTATTGACTTAAATTCTATTAGTTTTACCTCGTTCTGCTGTGTCATTTACTACTTCTTGAAAAACGTTCCTTTGAACCTGAAATCATCAAAATTGGCTTTCTTGTTTCAAATAGCCTGCATTATGGTTCAACAAGTAAACTAGTAGGGTTAAAAACGACAGACAATTTATCGCATTATTTATTACGGCTACGCAAAATTATAATACTACAAGAACTTGCAAAAAAAGTTGATATCCGACTTTTCTTTCGTTGCACCGAAATTCGAACTCACACTATGCCACTAACCACACGCCAGGAAATTAATATTCCCGATGCCAAAAACAATTTTGATAACTTGTAATTTTCAAATACTCAGATATTCTCATTTACATTACATCAAGTTCTAGTCAAAAAGAACAGATTTTATTAAGAAAAAATTATATTATTAGTATTTTAGTTTTGCAATAATATATTTTTTTGCAGTTTACGAAAAAACCAAAAAACATCGCCGAAAATGGGACCTGCACAATTGTTAAGCGTTATTTGCTCTGTACGTTGAAAAAATAAAATAATTTGAAGCAGTTTTTGAGAAAAATATTTTTTTTAAATATTGCATTAATTCAAACACAGGATAACTCGTTTAAAAATGTAAATTATCTGCATTTGAAGAACTAATTGCCTACATCAAATGTCACTTAAAAACAATTATTAATATTCTATTTTTGTTATTTTATTGCAATTTTCGAAAATACAGAGATTTTGCACAGAGTGGGATAAGCAGATTTTTTTACGGTTCTGTGATACAAGAGAGGATACATTGTAAAGAAAAGTAGTGCTACACCAGGACATATTTCTCGCATTATTTCTAAATTTTGCCTTTTTGAAAATTTAGAGACTTCAACAAAAACAATACCTCCGTCATTCTTTTAAGCGTTCCTTGATCTCTACGTGAAAAAAAAAAATCACGAAGAAAAAATATGGAGCGGTTTTTTAGTAATGTTTTCTTATAAATTGCATTAATTTCAAGCACAAGTTAAGGAAAAACAACTCTTTTTAAAATAAAATTATTCATGAACTTTTTTCAAGAGTTGACGTTTTAGAAACGATTTTAAGACCAAAAATTATATCTTAAAATTTGTAGTTTTGAATTGTTATATTTTCGAAAATTTGCCGGAAATGAGTCCAACCACACTTTTTACCGCCTTTTAATAGAATAATTTAGAGAATAGAAATTTTAAAGCACACAATTGATCCGATTTTATAAAAATGTGTTTAAATTGCAAAATTTCGCGAAAACTACTTATATTTTAAAAAAATGTAGATGACCTTATTCCAAAATCTGTCGTCTTTAAAGAAATGATTTCATTCAGGAAACAAATCACCATTATTATTGATTTAGAAAACCATTATCATCAATTTCATTATTGTTGATGCCTAAATGAACTTTTAGATATTTCAACGAAAATTAGATCTGCACCATTCTTTTAAGCATCCTTCAACCTATCGTAGGACACAGTTTAATCAAAGAATTTGGAGATATTGTTGAGAAAATTTTGAAAATGTGGTTCCATGTGAAGTACCCTCAAAAATCAAAATATCCGTTTCAGAGAAGGTCGGGCCACGAGTCCCTTTAAGTTGATCGAGAAATAACAATTTTAGAGAAAATCGGCTGAATAGTTTTGACGGTACCTTCAACCACAGATGAACAAACAGAAGGACAACAGACATTTTACTGTCAATCGATTTTTTGGTATCAAGGCCTTGGAAAACATGCATTCTGATTCCACGTGTTAGAGGAAGTAATTTACTACATATACGTGTGGAAACAAGATTTATCCACTTCTTCGTTAAAAGGACAAGGCAATGCGAGTTTTCTGTCGAAAATTGGCTGTTTTCGGAGTACGATTACAATAGTTCATATTCTTACGAAGTGGGGGCGACAAAGTAAAAATTTTGTGCCGTTTGTGAGAAAATAATTGTTTAAAAACTCCCTTATTTCACGCAAACCTGCGCAAAATATATTCATATTACGGAAAATTGTATCAGTCCTTATTTCAAGATCTGTTTTAAAAGATACTTCATTCACGAAAAAAAACTCCGTCTTCAAAACTGTAGTTATACAAATACGCCGAAAACACCATGAAATTTGCGATTTTTGAAAATTCAGTGATCTCAAGGAAAATGAGACCTACGCCATTCTTTTAAGCGTTCTTTAGGCTTTCTGAAGAAAAATTTTATTCCAAAAAAATGAAGATATTAAAAAAAACACATTGTTGAGGCTTCACGTAAATCAAAATATATACTCGTGTTTTAAAATTGCAGGGCTTCGGGCAGGTCAATCGGGAAACATTAAATTATGGAGAAAATCGTCTGAACGGTTTCACAGAGACGACCAGGAGTTTTGATGTCAACCAATTTATCAGCATCAAGAGCCCACAAAACATGGTTTCTGACTATGTAATATATTAGTAGAAGTAGTTTACTACATATAGGAACAAGATTTATCAAGTTATTCGTTACCAGATACAAGCAATAATTTGTTTGACGAAAAATCACAGATTTCTAACACTCAATTACAATACTTTCTCTTTACTACGTACGTAGTAAGACAGGATTTATCCATTTTTTCGTTAGTAGGGCTTATCAATAGGCGCAGGGTTACAATACTTTCACTTCTTCCGAAGTAAGTGCGTGAAAATAAAATCCGATGGACTTCACACAAAGCTGAAATCTCTCTGCTCTCTTATTTCGAAGTAAGAATAGAAATTAAACTAGTGGCGCTACAAGAGCATATACTTCCTCACATTAACTTTGGCAATTTACGAAAATTTAGGGAGTTTGACGCAAATAAGGATAAGTAGTATAAAAATAGTGTATAAATATTTGTAGTATGATTGATAAATACTACAAACATCTACCAAAGGTTGAAAGGGCGTCTTTTTCAATCTCAGGGTCGTATTTCTTGAACACATCCAGAGATTCTCAAAACATTAGGTTACTTGCAGAAGCTTTTGCAGCTTCTGTGGTATCCAAGCAGAGAAAATGAAGACGTGAAAGAAACATATAAAATGGCATGTTTGTATTTCAACATTGTCATATTCAAGTTGTTTACAATATTTACTGAGTATCATATTGTAGACATCTACCTGCAATTCTGAAATGCTTCAAGATGTGCCAACAAAGTCCCAGGGTTGGAGTTTTCCCAAGAGAATTCAACGGGACACACTCGGCACATTCCCTGTAGCTACATCAAAGAAGTATTTGTTTCTCATTATTGAGAAACATGTTGAAGTATGAAGACAACCTGCGTTTAAACTAATAAGTTTAGATATGCATTTTTTAAAAATTGCTCCTTGCAGTTTTTAAGTGTGAACAATTTTCCTTGAAACACACAATGTCATTAGGACTCATTGACACGCCGTAAATTGACATCCTTGCAACACCTTTACGTAACTAGTTCAAAAACAGGACGTCGACAAATGGATTAAAAATAAAAAAATCTTGAATATTTTTCTTTTTCAAAATATTTTACCCGTATTATATTGTTTTTTTACCATGTTAGGCATAGCGTCATTTATAAATTATACTCATAATATCAGTGAAATGTTCATAAGAAAAATTTAAACAACAGTAATGTGCGTAACAATACCTTTGTCACCGATAAGACAAAGTTTTCGGTTTGCAAGTTTTTATAAAGTTTTTGAAGTGTAAATTTTCCTTCTTACTTAGAGAAGTGAACAATATATCTCTATTAGGAACAAAGAAATGAGAAAATCTCTGTGAGGCAAAGGTTTTTGAGAAAAAAATCAGAAAAACTAATATTCGTGTATATGCTGTCATATAAAACAAATTACTTTATTTTATGATTTGATTCTTGTTCATATCCTTCTTCGTCATTTTATCAGTTGTAAGCCGTTATTTTGAACATAATATGTCTTTAAAAAATAAGTCTAAATGAAGTGCAACTTTTTACAATTTTAGCCTTGTTTTGCTCAGGAGATAAGTAAATAAGGGTACAGTTGATTGTTTTGTGTTTATGTGCTACGCTAAGATGTTCATCACAACATATATAAATCATTTTAAAACATAGATAACTATATAGAATTTCTGAAATAATATTAAAACTTGTACATTTTTGTAACAATTTTAGGGCTGTGCAGGAAAACTTTCCCATGAAACTAGAGAACTAAAACTTCCTCTAGTCTCTGCTAGGACCAATAGAAATGGGTAACATTCCTTGGAGCTATGTTTTAACACAGACACACACAAATTAGACACTCTAGATTGACGTGTTTTCAAATAGATGGTTGTTTGGCGGAGAGATATATATTTTTAGAGGTCGAACCGAGCGAAATATTGAAAACTCAAAAAATGTGTGTTGTTTTGGAAAACGCGCGAAGTATATTCTGTTAAAAATGCAGTTTCTCTCACAAACGCAGAGCGAAAAGTAGTGCGTAAGAAAGAAATGGATTGATCAGCAGAAAAATGTTTTTAAAAATATGTTTCAATCTTCATCATTGATTGTTTGATTACCAGTGACTCCGGGCACATCAGCTGCTAAGTTCATTAGTCTCGTAAGTGTAGTGCATGTTTTTGCTCGCCAGGTGCCCCGCTGGATGGCGAGATTCGGCGCCAACCTACCGTTAGCTGGAGGGTTTTCCCAACCAGGTATTTTTTGCCAACAGGGGCACCGCCGCGATCGGAACCCGCTCTAAGCTCCCGACCTGTCTCGTGGTAGTGTAGTGCATGAGTAGAAAGTGTGTGTGAGGGGTGAGGATAGGTCATGGAATGGGAAGGAAAAATCGCGCGCGGTCCGCGGCCCATTTGGTAGGGTACTGCACCGGCATTCGCGTAGTATTGATCGAAATAAAAAGCACGGAAAACTACCGATCGGAGCACCTGACCGCCAGAATTCTCCCCCAGACAGCAACAGTACTCGTCCACTCTATGTTACCACTCCAAATTTTAAACTTCACTAAAAAAGACATGGCAAAAAATAGTCAAATAAGTTATTTTAAACTTCCTTATGTAATTTTAAATGATCGTAAATATTGAGCAAGAACTCACGATAACTCAACACTGCTTGCTTTCTTTACCAAAATGTTTAATGTCACGATACATTAATAACAATGAATAGAGATTATAATTGATTAATTTGTTATTATTAAATTTGCATACTTTTTGGCTTCAGACCTGCTTGTCATAAATAAAATATTGTTTGCTTTCTGCTTCTCAAGAACGGAAGATAATGATTGAGTTCCTACACATTCATTACGCGGCAGAGATGATTGTAAGTAGAGTGCCCAAAATTATCCATCATAATCAGCATGAGGGCCATGGCCGCCAGTTTGCCATACGTGCTAAAGATGTAGCAAAAAATGTAAATAAGTAGTTACTGAACATATAGTACCTAATATATAGTCTCTTTCTGAAACATGGCTAACAACAGTTTTATAATTACGAAAATTACATGTGCATTCCAAGACGTAGAGTTATATCAGCAGAAAGGTATACTCAAACGTTTTTGGGCCAACGAAGATAAAACTTTTGTGAAATAAACTGCACTATAGAACCAGAGATTGCTCATCACAATCCTAAATGAGAAATGCTAGTTTTTCTTTGCGTTGTATGAATGTGAAAGGCAATGGCAAACCAACTGGCATGTCAAAGTAGCCTATCGTTATTTCATTGCGTCATTGATTTGCACATTAGAAGTACGAATAAACAACCCGAAAGGGTGAAGAGAAACATTATACAGTGTTTCGAATATGTATAGTGTGAGTCTGTTAGTGAAGTACCGTTTATAAAAACGATACTTCACTAACAGACTCACTCTATTCTATGCGTTTTCCCATTCTTTATAATAGACACCCCTCGAAATTTGCCAGATACCCTCCCAACTGTCATTGGTGGCCGAGGGACCTATAGGGGCGTCCGCAGTATCCCATCCCTGAGTAGATCTATTCAATAGAAAGACCATCTTACGTCTTCACGCCGAGGAACCTATCGGACCCATCTCTGTACTGTATAAATAATTGTCCAAAGTAACCAACCTCGATGCTCGTGCCTTTTAGAACAGTATTTTCAGAAATTGTCTTTTTATATTGATTAATTAGTGATTCCGGGTGTATCAACTGTTAAGTTAATAAGTTCCATAAGTGTAGTGCATGTTTTTCCTTGGGCGGTGGCGGTAATCTCGCGCGGGATGGAGAGATCCGGCGCTGACTCACCGTCTGCTAACGGTGCTCCCCCAACCAGAGCGCCTCCCACCAGCGAGGCGCCGCCCCCGCCAGGACAAGATCTAAGTTACTGACTGGTCTCCCGGAATGCGTGGTAGTGTAGTGCACATGTATGAGAGTGTGTATGTGTGTGTGTGTGTGTAGGTAAGGGTGAGTATAGGACAAGGATGAGGAAGGAAACTTACGGGCCCGTTTGTTAGGGTACTCTCCCGGCATTCGCCTGGTGTTCATCAGAGAAACCACGGAAAACTAGCGATCAGAGAAGCCGGAATTCTCTGCCAGTTAGCGGCTGAATTCGACCTAGCTGTGTAGCTAGTGTCGAAATACTGCCACCGTCCGGGTTCGAAACCTAGGACCTCCCAGTCAGTGTTTTTATAAAAGCACACAAACACCAAATTGGGTCCACGGGTTTAAGGAGCCAATTCCCCAGAACGGACAAGATCTTCAATAGCACATTAGTTACAGATGGGGATTAGAATTACTTGCAAGATTTTTGAAAGGATTAATGTTTGGAGGTGATTGACAAGGCAATGAGAATGTGCCCATGTCACAAAGACAACTGAGGCTTCCATGCCTTACACAGGATTCGAACCTACCCTGGTACCCGCGTACGCGAGCCATCCTCTCAGCTCCAAGCTTTTGTGCCGCTACCGGGTAGGCAAGTATTGTTCTTATTTATAATCTGGTTATTTGCATTTTTACTGTAACATATTAGTAAGCAAATCGTTTGGCATGTACATAAATTAACAATAACATTGAATCTAACAAAATGCTTGAAGTGACATCGTCTTTATAATCGTTTTTATTTGGAAGATGAGCTATTTTTGGTGGCTTAGCCTTTATCTACTAGATCTCTACAGAGATGATGATGATGATGGTAATGATGATGATGAATAAAGAAATCCATTCACATTAAAGTATTGGTAATTTTTCCCCTTTTCTTATTTCTAGTCGTTTATCTCTTTCCGTTTTCGTGACTCTCATCCTTTCCTCATAATTCCCCATTCGTCACCCGAAATCTGTGTTGCCAACACGAGAATAATTGAGCACACGCTGGAGGGGAGAGCACTTGCCACGGTGCTGCATTTTACCAAGTTATTTTACCACTTTTAGCCGCTGCCCCCTAAAGCGTCGCCTGGTATAACACAAGCTAGGCGGTTTTGTATTTCGTTTTGCCCAGGTAGCCCCTGCCACTATGATGGTACTACGACTACTTCTGAGGGTCATGTCAGTACGGAGGGGAAGCATACTCCGATTTAAAATGGAATTTCAGGGTCACGAGCTGAAGAGTGGGACAGTGTCATCCAATCGGGAGCTCCAATACCAAAACTTTAAGATGTAATGAAGCTCTTGATTGGATGATAGTGTCCGCCTCTCCGACCAATTCGTGACCTTGAAGTGCAATTCTCTTTAAATGGGAGTGAAGATGGTATTACAAGGTGAAATACGGTGAATGGAAAAGCCCCACCAAGCCTCAAAACACAAGGAAACTTTATGGGATTCCAACCTGTGGCTATTCGAGACTATAAAGTTTCGGCGCAAAAGTAGCCATACCAATTTCGGCCACCTGGTTCGGCCAAAGCAGTGGTAGTAATGTCACATCACTTATAAAGACGCTGAACGTGCACTTGAATGAGTGGAAGACGGGTGGAGGGGAGATCACTTGCCAAGGTGTTGCATTTACCAACCAGTTATTGTTTACTACATTTACCCGCTGTGCCGCCTGATATAAACACAAGGGAGCCAGACTTGTATTTCGTTTTGCGGAGGTAGTCCTGGCACTATGACGGTGCTAGTACTGCTTCTGATGGTCATGGCCGAACGGAGGGGAAGCAAACTCCGATTTAAAATGGCACTTCAGGGTCACGAACTGAAAGGAGAGGGGGACATTGTCATCCAATAGGGAGTACCAATACGAAAAATTTAAATCCTAACGAAGCTCTAGTTTGAATGATAGTGTCCCCTCTCCGTCCAACTCTTGACCTTGAAGTGCCACTCTGATTAAATCGGAGTGTAAGTGGATTTTACAGGGCGATACACGGTGAATGGAAAAGCCCCATCACGCCTCAACACAAGCAAAATTATGCGATAAGTGGGATTCGAACCCGCGGCTATTGGAGACAATAAAGTCACGGCGCTAAGGTAGGCATTTCGATTTCGGCTAGCGGATTCGGCAGCAGCAGTGATAGGAATTCCACATCACTCATAAAGACGCCGGGCTTGCTCTTGGAAACGTGGGAGACATGTCGCGTCGCTCGCGGGCCTCGGGGGTCTGCGGGACGGCGGGGCCGCGGGGGCGGCCGGCCAGCGCGGGGCACGATAAGGCGCCTCGCGGCTGACCCGGGGGCGCCGTGGCTTCGCGCCAGAGGGCAGGGCGAGGGGCTCAGGGCGGCGGGGCCCGCGGGCGCCGTCGCGACAGACCTCGTCCGACGCTCGCCGCGACCGGTGCCGCCGCCTCCTCAGCCCCCAGCGCCTCTGCAGTCACTCGTCCGCCGTGCGTGTCCGCCTTCATCTGTCGCCGCCGCCGCCTTCTGCTTCGCCGAGATGAACGCCTCCTCGCAGCACTTCGAGAGCCCCTTGGACACGGTGAGTGACGCGGCGGCGCGGGCGCGCCCGCTTTTTGTCAAGCGCTGCAGAGACGTCACGTCGCCAGCGCAAGAGGGGGCCTCGTAGTCCCCCTGTGGTGCACGGTGCCCCCCGGCCCATGCAACTCCCTGCTGCGTTGCGTCAGGTCGCCCTTGCTGCCCAGCCCCTTGCCCCCGGCCCTCCCGCCTCCCATCCGCCACGCTCACCATGCCGACGCTCGCGGAATGCAAAGCCATATTTTGCTTCGTAAACTGAAATCCATGGCTGGTGTAATTCGCTGAACGCCTACTCAGAGGTCATTGGGGATTTCTTTTTCGTTGTACACTCATTTTCAGCTTCCCGAAAGAAGAGTGTTGAATCCGAAGGACATTGGGTAGTTGTGGCTGCTGCATTTCCAAACAAGTTCTGAAAACAACTCATTGTATTATTTCTTTTCAGTATTCTAACCAATTTGTGTATTGATACATTCTATGTAAGTTTATTTTTTATATAATTTCCATTGGAATTTTTGTTTGTAAGTAATGCCTAAGTTAGCAATATGGTATATGTCAATTTAATCTTAGAGTATTCTATACCACCATTATGTACAACAATACTTTATATAAGACATTAACTGCATACCAATATACACCAGTCCAGAAATGTATTCATGAGATTGAGCATCTTTCAGATGATCTCTGCTGAAGGAGAAATGCAGTCTGGAATTACAAATGATAATTATCCTTACTAATAATTAATTAATTTCTCGAAATTTATAAAAGTAACTTCTTGGCGTTTTTATATAAGTATTGGAATAAATAAATATTTTCGGCACAATACACTTATCCTGTTCTACACTGCTCACACATGCAATTAGTCTTAAATATTGATTGGGTCATTAAAACGTGAAATTCGTACGTTCTGAAACGTCTAAAAACACCTTTGGCCTCCTTACATCAAAATTCTTGGTTTCAAATCTCCCAAATACAATTTTTATTATTTACTGTTTGCATTATAAACATATTTTTCAAGTTTGGTAAAAACTGTTGCTACAAAATTTATTATTAATCGTAATGTAACGTAATAATGAAATAAAGAGAATATGAGAAGCAACTGAACTTGATGCTATTGATAATTTCGTATCAACATTAGATACGTACCATTTATCATTCGAAGAAGCGATTCTCAAAACCGTGTCAGAACAAACGTCTAAATTATGTTATGTAAGTTTATTGCCCTGAAATATGCATCTTAAAGTTAGCTCAGATTCTGACCTCTCACTTTGGAGAGTAGTTCAGAGAACGAGGATCGGCTTCTTTGAAACTGAGCCATGACTCCTCGTAATATGATTGTCTCTTCGAAAAGGTCTCGTGACGATTGAACTGAGTGATACGATCGCAGACGTCACTAGACAATTGCAAAACAAAACATAAGTTGGCCTTCCTCGCATCTACAAGATAAAATTTAAACGTTACAAAAAACGGTCAAAATAGTCATACAGTTTTGGAAATTAACTTCTAGTAAACAACGAGTTTGCCGTTATCATGCAAAGATATGTGGCATTTATAATGTCATTTGAAGAATACTATAAGATACGACTGATATGAACTATTTTAAGGAACCGCCAATGACAATAGGAACATTTCCGATAAAGAGGTCATCCATGAATTGATAAATCTCAACCTTCTCAACGATATTCTAGAAACAGGTTATCAAACAACCTCCGGACCTCATCGGCAATTAATGTTTTCTGGGGCGATTTTATGACGGTGAAATTGAAAATATTGAATGTAGGAAAGACATTCTCAGAACTATATCAAGAAAAATATCACTGCCTCTACATGTACTGATACATCTTTCTCTAATGTGAGTTTATCAAGTCAACTGGTATGCGGCCAACACTCACTAGAGACACAGGTAGTATCTAACGAGTATTGGATTTTGAAATCTCTTCACTGCAATGTATACTGGTTTTAATGTGAACAGTATCGTTTAGGTTCATCATTGCTGCATACTGAAGTGGTATTTTGGGTCATACATAGAAAGGTAATGATAGAAAATGAAATCTAAACTGCAATAAACTCTCCATCTCTTCTCTATGACTCTCCATCCTCGTCGAAGTTCTCATATACGCTGGACTTTTTTTTCTTCGTATTTTGATAATGGAGACACAATTTTAATGCAAATTCTTTTTAACTTAAGAAAATCCTTTGATATTTAGTGATATTAGTAATTTTTCCTCTTCATAAAGAGAGACAATGCATTCACCGCAAAAAGGAACACATCATTGAGTTGTAAAGCAAAAATCATGATATATTATTAGTTGCCTCACATCTCTATTATATAATATTGTTTGCAGTGACTGATCGGGAGAAGGCCACGTCCCCTTCAAAGTCAACACATTTCAGTAACATTTGCTCCCAACACCGAACACATAAGTGAATAGCGTATAAAAGCGATCGAATAAGATAACTGAGTAAATAATATTGGTAATTGGTATATATACCAATTAAAAATATTAGTTTTTAAAAATATTTAACTGTTATACTGTCTATATCCACACCTGCCTCATTATATTATAGACTTTTTGGATGAAAAACGTGAGAGCAAATATATCAGAGGTTATGCAAAACATAATTTCTTTCCATACAACTAACTTTACAAACAAACTCTTTTTATTAGCCTCTCTATGGGACAGTGGAATAGAAAAACACTACGAGTTTACGCAACAACAACTGTTTAGAATGTTTTATCTTGTTCCATTTAGCTATCGTGACCTCTGAATGAAAAAGGTTGTATCTGACTTCGTAGAAATTTAACGGGAGTGCGCTTTGAAATTTAGGGGTAAATTTAGCTCAATAGCCCTTGGAGATTCTTGTCGAACAGCAAACCCGAGTGACAAGTTTTATTGTAATATTAATGAATGCTTCAAATTGACAAACAGAAAAATACAAAATGATTTTAAAGGAGAAAATAGAGAAGGACGAGTTGCAATACGTTTAATTCTTCAATTAAAATAGCATTGTTTAAAAAAACTGTTCTTGCCACTGAAGCAATATCAGTGTGAAGTTTGTTTATGATGTTCCTCTCTGATCATAAGTGACTTTGGGAAGTTCAATAAATTAGACTCAGAGACATTTATGATCACTATGTTTTTAAAATAATACATATCTGGATTAATTTTAGGCAATAACAAATATTACAATAAATGTTAAATGGGTCAGAACGTGGTTTATATAAAAGCGAACGAAAAGGCACGATTTTCTGTTTTGAATCATGATTCAGAAGTAATTACAATTAACATTTAAACTTATAGATTTATTCATCTCAATTTTGTTTCTTCAAACAAAGTTCCTATCAGGATAGCAAAAAGAAAATTTCTATTATTAAAAGAGAGAATTCTCAGAAAAGTCAAATGTTCATTTTTAGTGTGAAGTTTTAAAAATATTTTATACATGACATAGGGATAAAATCTTAATTAATTAAAATATGATTTATATGTCAAAAACAAGTCTCAAAACTTTGGTAAATTATAGTGAATCTCGAAAATTCTCTCAATAGTCGTTTGAAGTATTAGACACGTGAAGTGCTGAATGTATAGTTAAAGTTTAGCAATGGCAAATTACGAGATGTGGCAGATTTTTTAAAAGTAATTTCTAGAATTACGTACTATATTATAAAAAGAATAACTTAGTAATTTAATGAATTAAATGTGTTTATTATCTAATACTATCGAATAAAACAATTTAATGGGTCAACATCAACGAATCACAATTAAACTAGTTATGTTAATTTGAATTTTCAAAACATTTGATTCTTTAATATTGACATATATTTGAATCTGATGCTTCAGCAGAAAAACTTACTACAGAAAGCAAAATTCTTTAATTTTTCTTGTTTTCTATCGTCTCTGAATATTTTACATCACTAAAAATACTATTGAAGGTCACAAATTTCCAGTTGCGCTTTAAAGAATGTATTGCTAGAAGAATTATTCTTCGGGTAACTAGTATATGCCAATCGAATTATTTACAGCAATGGCAGTTCATTGTCAGAAGGATGTTCCTCTGAAATTCTGCTTCAGGAAAGGACTTTACTCGGGCGAGACAAATTGAATTTCATGATGTACAGTAAATAACTAGAGTAAACCAGCTAGTGCTTAAATTGTGATTTCTTTGTGTCATGGTTTTTGGGATGTAAATTTTCTTATCCTATAATTGAACCATAATCTAATTTAAATCACATGTTCAAAAATAAACCTATTTTCCATTAGTCACCTCACCAATGCAGTGACATGAGTGTATAAAATTTTAACAGCTTTTTTGAAGATATTTATACTTCCAAAACTACTTTACAAACTGGTTATTAATGAGGCGAGAGACAGCTTCCAGACTGCATGCCCATGCCACCGTCTTCCGTCGCACTTGCCCAACGGTCGTTGACTGGGTGTTTACCTTGTCTTTGCCGCTTAAATACCCTGTTTGATTAAAACGTATGCACGGGAACTCCAAATCTCGTAGTACAGGTTGAAAGAAATATTTTCTGAAACATTTGAACATAACGTGATTGTAATAAACAAAGCTATATGTTTGTGTGAAATAACATCTACTCGTTTTTTGACGCAGCAGAACTTTAATATGCTATAAGCTTATAAATTAATACCATGTGATTATACTATGTGACTTTGAAATAATGGATAGTAAATGTTGTGTAGTCTTTCCAGTGGAACACAAGATATACAGCTGAAGAACATAATTAATTTTCTAAGAGGAAATGTGGCTGGGATAATTTATTACACTCTTTGTGTATATGATATTTACGAGATAATTTTGAATCGAGATTAAACATAACAGGTACACCCTATGCACAACATTTGCAACTTACGTTTATCCAAAGTGCATAATTTTTTAGTTTACTATTTTTTGTACCTAAGAACCAATATGTAGACAAATTAAAATTGTTGGCGAGTAAGATGTTTAAATACTTAAAATTTATGGCAACCTCATGCCAACACTACGAAAGCGGTATGTGATGTTTCGGGGGAGGAAAGATACATGATTTTTAAAAGACGATAACTGAAAATACTCATCTGAAAATCGGAAAGATTAATTTTTTCAGTCCTTTTGTTTCTTTAGGAGACAAACTTTTGAATGTGTGTCGTATTATTTCGGACCCTGCCCTCGCCAAGGTCAGTTAGATTTAATTGATACGATAGCTCTCCAGAAATGGTTACTGTAATTAATACACCAAACTAAGTATCAGCTTGATTCCAAACACGTTCTGCCCCCAGCGGACAAAGATATTACAAAAAAAGCATGCAGAACCAGAGCGCCCGCCGCTGCCGCCGCCGCCGCCGCCGCCGCCGCCGCCGCCGCCGCCGGCGGCGGCGATAGACCACACCTGCACTCACTTTCACGCACGGTCAAGGCTGTGCTGCGTGCCGTTCCTGGAAATCCGCAGCATTGCATCAGCCAAGGCCAGCCGCATGCAGGAAACCCGTTCCCACCAGACACCATGTCTCTGCGAACAGACTTATGGCGCGCCTTCGACATCGAATGCCTTTCCGCTTCTTCCTTTCTATCGACTTTCCCGCCTTTCCTTTATCCTCGTTTTCGTCCTTTGCTCTTCTTACATTAAAAAAAATCTCAAAATTCAAGCTCTTGGATTGATGGAGATCTTGGAAGAAGACTTCAAAATACTACTGTTCGCTGATGAGAGAATAACGTCGACCGATCTTCGGTTGTGGGAGATTATTTTGTTTTTGGTTATATTCAATATTTGTCGTTTATTTCCGTATCTTTAACGTGACAAATAAACTGATTATAATTTAAACATTGATAAGTGAATATATAAGTCCAGAAGAGTCTAGGGTTACAAAATTTAATTAACACAGTTTTCAAGATATCTAATATATAGAATTTGTGTTCGACAGCAAAATAAACAAATAAATTGTACGTAAGAGAACGTATTAAATAGCAATCAAACCATTTTCCGTTTTCTGGGAAACAAGGAAGTCCCGCAACTTTTGAATAATGCATGTTTGAGTTATCGCCACCCAGAAAATTTGAGCAATTTGATAGCGATGTATACAAATTAAAATACTTAAAACTCGATTATGTTATAATGTAAGCCTATTGGGTAAAATAAAAATAATAATTAATAACTATATTTTCATATCTGTTTTTTCACTATTCTGGATTACATTCTTAGTTGTAACCTCGGCGATGACTCTAGAAGTACTTTCTTTCGTCCAAAATTCTCCCTCACGGGCTCATGAAATACTTGTATAAAGTATGTTACATATTCGGAATACACGTAAAACCACTAAGAGCAAAATACCGCGTTCTGTGATAAATCAAGTTGAAGTTGATTCAATCAAATACGGATGCTAATATATTTCTCTAAGAGACAAAACCTGGGTTTTAACAGAAACGTTAATTTCAATATCGCTTTTAGAAAACAAAGAAATCTGGCCAAAAGATGGTTTTTTCCTAAATATTTTCACTGTTCTGGTATTTAAAAAACGAAATATCTGATAATGTCATAGCCCAAAACTCCATCGATTTCACCAATCAAAAGAATTGACAAATGCGGGTCTTCGCGAAGTAAATAACTCAAAAACATTAAAAATGGACTTCAAGTGCGTTTCACTTGTACTCAGACCGGCTTGAATGGCAGGGGTTTCCCCGTTATACAAGGTTCAATAGTGACGAAAAAGAATGAAACAAAAGTCATACGAAAGACCTGGGATTCCCTGACGCAGGTAATATCGCGCTGGAAATCGCAAGTGTTCCGTCGCCCTGTTGCTCATCGGCCGTGCGCTGCGGTCGGCCGGCTGGCGGGCTAAAACGCCCGTCCGGGAAAATCGGGCAAACCCCATGGAGTGAAATGGTCACAAGTGTCCGCTGCGACCTTGCCCTACACGCTGGTGCACTGTGGTCCGGCGGGGAAAAAAAGCGGACAAAAATATTTCAGTGAAAGGAAATGTGCAACTAAAGTTCGTTGTGCGGGATTATCAAGGTTCGGTTCCCCGCGGGAGCGGATTTCCGACCAACCACTGTCTACAGTACATGAGATTTTTAGAGACGGGCTATTCTGATTGGTTATTTGCATGGTTTTCTGACAAGTTTTCGGGGTTGCAGGAGCACTACCGTAAGCAGCACACGCCGCACGTGATCTTTCTCATTCCTCATTATTTTAATTTAACTTGATAACTGAGAACAATACGTTAATTAGAGTGTAAATATAGTCTATTTTCTTCGTCAGAATTTCTTTGAATAGAGCAAATAGCTTTCCTATGGAATGATACGGCACTGACCTACTCGTCGTCGGCTAGAGGGTTTCCCCCCTTCAGGAATATCTTGCGGAACACCGGTTCCTCCGGGACAAAATCTAAGCGTCCGACTGATCTCACGTAAATGTCTGGTAGTGTGGTAGAAGGGCATGTTATTGTATGTGTGTGTGTGTGTGTGTGTGTGTGAGAGAGAGAGAGAGAGAGAGAGAGAGAGAGAGAGAAGGAGGAGAAGAGGAGTCAAGGATGAGAAAAGAAAGATCCCGCGTGGCCCCAAGCTCATTTATTAGTACACAGCTCCAGCATTCACCTGGTTGGAATAAACCACGGAGTCAGAGCAGTTGACTGACAGAATTCATCTCCAGCTACCTGGATATCTCCAGCTACCTGGTAGCTGGATTGAATTCAATCCAGCTACCTGGATATTGTCTGAAACCTACCAACGTCGGTACTCAATATCCTAGTAGTTCCTGGTCAACAATGGTGCAGAGGCAAGTTACAGCACGAACTGAACTTGGTAGCGTATTCCTCAAAAGGTGTTTTTTCTGCGAGTTTGCGTTTCTTCAGTCTTACTATTTGCCGCAGGAGTAGAATTTTCGTATGATGATTGGGATGGCACTTTATCATTATCAACTTATGCATTATCAACATGATTTTTCGATTGTCAGCTGGTTGTTGCTGTATCTGCTGCATTTGCAGTTGTAGTTAAAATTGTTGATCAATATTGGATGGCCAGACGGCGTGGCCATTGATCATGAGCGGGAAAAATTCACACGGCCATTGCTACTGTTGAGACATTCGTTACTATTCCGGCTGGTGAGTTGGTAGTTGATACGAAGACTGTATGATCGCTCTTGAATGTTTATCTGGAATATTGCTTTTGCTAGCCACTAGTAGAGCAGTGAGAATGCTCCCAGACCCGAGATCAGAGCACCCAGAACGTGTAGCAATAATTGTGTATTTATTGCTTTGAGAACTTTGGTTATACAAACACAAAAAGGTTGTTCACTGATCACAATGCTGTATTATCATCAATTTTTATTATGCTACACTTCGGTATAAATTATTGACGCAATGTGAGTGGAACGGCTCGGCTGAAGTAATTCGTGATCGATTAGTACACTATTAGTGACGCCCAGGACGGGAAGTAGCTGGGGTAACTTGCCTTCCGCCCCGAAATAATTGTGAGCCCGAACACTTTTTAATTACAAAATAAAAAATGTGTTTACTTCTAATTCAAATTATACGATAAAAGTTAGTTCTGTTGATTTGTTTATATCTTCTGGGGGAGGGATTTCAGTTTCAAATAAGGGAACCTACTGCCTCAAGTCTCTTGTTTCCTTTGGATGCCCCTGCACAATGATGGGCAAAATATGTGAAAATATAGTATTAAACACGGAGCATTGGATATTTTTCTTTAAATTATGTGCTCTTCTTCCTTATTGTAACGAACGAGAAAGAATCGGCTCACTTTCGCGGGTGCATGGCGGTCGATAACACGAACCCCCGACCTCAACGGCGACGTATTTATAACATGAAACTTTTAAGGTGAGTTGACGCATCGCTACGCATGTCCAATTTCATGAAGTGACTTCGGCATTCGCGCTACATTTTACATAAACATCTTTGAGTAACATAACAACATAAAACGTTCTTGAACCTATCCAACGCATAATTTCCCGTCGTCTTAAGCCAAAATACTGTATTAATTAATTAAAGTTCACATTCTCATTTGAACTACTAAAGAGAACACCCTCGTTCTTCGTTTCACTCGTCACTGATCTTGCGATTTCGGAGGCTTATCGTTACGATAGGAACAAACCAGAATCATGTGTGTTGGTCAGTTTTGAAAATGTATTTCGACTCGTCTCTTTGTGTCTATCAACCCACTGCATTGGGCGGTGTCGTAGGTCCCGCAATTGGTGGCTAAGGGTTTCCCCGGGCTTCCGTCGCGAGACGCTCTCTCAACGGCTGCCTCAGGGCCCGCGTCCTTCCGCTTCCTCCCCATCCACAGCCGCCTTATCGCACTTCCTACCTCCTGGCGGGAAGGGCTTTATCCTATGACGCCTGGGAGAATTTCGTCTGCAGAATTTCTCTGAATCATATTGTTTTTGGGTTGTCGCAAAGGCCAACTCGACGAATTTTCGGGTATGATTACTATTTTATGACGTTGGTTATAAATATTTTATAACATTGGTAAAATAATAGTTATTATTAACAGAACTCTTATGAAGGCTTTTACTTCTTACTTCCCGGATAGCCAAGAATTTATTAAAATATTTACATGTTTTGGACATCAATTTGTAAGAACTGGACAACTTATATGAACATGGCAATATTTGATGTTAACATATATGGGGAGAAACCTCTGAAGAGAGAAAGTATTGTAGTAAAATGGATATTTTCTCACTGGCTACAAAAATGTTAAAATTCTCGATAAAACATCCTTGAACAGCTCATATAATTTAAGGAATACGTTTTTGAGCACACCTTATTGCATGTATTTGACATCATAATAAGCATTGCCAATCATAACTTAGTAATATTGAAGCAACAATATTATGTTAGCACTGCTATTCAATTGCAAAACTTTCCAAAACTAGAAATTGAAAAAAGATCCTTTGAGGCCATTGTGAGCCTATCGCATTATATTGGAGCAGAAAGTTCAAAGTCCTCTATTTCGGCTACATTACTTCGAAAACCACTGGCACCTCTATTACAGAAACGGGTTCTTAAATGACGCTTACATGGTTGCGGTATTTCGACAGGCACATGCCTATTCGACAATAATTTCACCTCATGTCGAAAATTCGTTTTAGTCTCTCACTCTTTCGAAACAGTACGTCGGATGTAGGTTATTTCATGCTTTAAAAACCGGCATTTAAATGTAACTTATTGGAAAGCCGATACCTTACTTGTATTATAGAAGGCGCATTTGAGTCCTCGTTGGAGACGATTTTCAGATCAGAATGTATTATAATTCTTCATGGAAGCATAATTTTAGATGTATGTGACAGTTCCTTTGACCTAGTATTTTTGTCGACGAGACGTTTGGACGTTTGCCGAACAGCCCTTTTTCGAACGGAAAAATGTCGCGCTTACCAATAATTTTAGTCTAATTTCTCAGTCAAACGCACAATTATATAAAAGTACAACAATAAAGGGAAATATGCCATTCGATAGATTGATTCCAAGAATAAGACTGATATTTAAATTATGACTCTGACATAATTGATCTCGAACAAGTGCAGGAAAATAAGGAAAAGATGACAAGGAAATGAAGTGAACGAAAGCGACATAGCTCGACGACAAACGACCATGCTCGGACCAGTTTAAACCTTGACATTGATAATGTTTACTACGTTGAA
Source organism: Gryllus longicercus (assembly GCA_038098605.1). Classification (NCBI taxonomy): domain Eukaryota; kingdom Metazoa; phylum Arthropoda; class Insecta; order Orthoptera; family Gryllidae; genus Gryllus; species Gryllus longicercus. The sequence goes on from JAZDUA010000421.1 coordinate 1,190,289, forward strand.
GAATATTTATTCTGATTAATTGATTATAAAAATTAATGTTATTTTTCTCCCGAATAGTTTTTCATTCTTTTCCATTTGTAATGACAGTATTTCAAAGTCAAGGATTCATTTATAGGTCTTGAATAACTTCCTTGAATTAGATTGCTGTAGTAAAATATTAATATAATATTAATAAAAAATTGGGAATACGAAGATAACAGAGAATGAAACCGTGTCACGTACGTATCTTGGCTTGATAGTATATCATCCATTTACAAAATATTATGAATCAAAACAAATCAATGAATCTATAGAAACGTAAGCTCATCAAGAACTTTTTTTGTTTCCAATTCAAAACGAACGTTCTACCAAATATTTTACTAATCATGACAGTCAGAAAATACACATTGCAATTCAAAATGTCAAGTTCGAAAACGGACTGAATTCTCTATTAAACAAACGCTTTACAGTAAGTGAAAATTATTTTTGAAATTTAAAAAAAATATACTATTAAATAGAAAATTATTTGCACATACCTTCATTTAATCATTTTGTTTAAAGAAATATTTTGGCCCCTATTTAACGGGCGCCTGAAGCACGAGCTTAGTGTGTTTATTAGAGCTCTACATTTAGCAAAGGGCCCCTTCAAACGTCGCTACCGCGGCGCGCTCCCGATCGGGGAAAGAGAGTGTGAACTTAGTTCACCTTCATGGACAAAGAAAAAATATTACAAGATGATGCCTTTAAATTGCTACTTTCCTTTTGCAAGTATGAATCGTAATGTATGCGCAAAACTCATAAAAATATATTTAAAAAAATAAATTATTGACCACGTCTCACATATCTTGACTATTAATTATCTTTGGATGAAGGAACCAAAATACTGAGAATTCTGATGAATGATTATGATCGAGTAGTGCTTCTACTCATCGTAAAACATCCAGTGAAAAATAGGTACACAATCGCCGTGACGGAAGTGCAACTCATTTTCAGTATGTTTTAACATTAAAAAAACACTCCCAAAGGCAGAATTTGATAAAGAATCCGCAGATGCATTCATTCCAACGAGGGAAAGTTGTCGTAGGTCATGGATTTCGGCAGGGGCTTTGCACGCAGTGAAGGAATGAACTGTCGCCGTGCTCGAATGATTGTCAGCGCTTACCCAGAGGCAGCATGTTGCAGAAAGCGCCCGACCGTCCACTGCTTGGCGGCAGAGAGGCGGTCAGTCGCGGGCGGTTGGTTATCCAAGGAATGCCAATCACCATTACGTTTTGTATTACCATGAAAAATCAAACTGTTGACGAACTAAGTGGATAAAAACCTACGTACTGGTAATGTATGAATGACATGACAATATATGAGAAGTTTGGGAATATTGTTGCAGTTTTCGGCAGATTATAAGATCATCTACAGGGATGTAATCCACTCATGCTCATTCTTTGCAAACCTTTTTTTCTTTTTTCTGTTATTTAAGGTCGCATCAACTTCTAGGTCATTAGCGACCACTATTGCTTGGTACGGTATGGTAACTGTGAGGATGACACGATGTGATGATAGGAGGGTGAAAGGACGAACACAATACAACCATGCCCGAGGCGGGACTCGAAACCGCGATCCATCGGTCCGAGATCGCTACGGCAATACTGCCTTAGCGATCTCGGCCATCCAGACCGGCCCACGGTGGGGCCAAATGCCAAAAAGCTGGTCAAAAGTCGAAAGCGTTGTACGATTTGACTGAAACTTTGTATTCAGAGGTTTATGATCATTCTAATTAATAATCTGTAATAAAAATTCCGAAAAACAAAATGGCGGACCAATATGGCGGATAAAATTATCAAAATTTTGTATTTTTAACACAAAATGATCATACTTATAAGTAAAAATGAGTTCATTCGGGTTTTTAAGGATGCTGATTAATAATCTTGAATGAAAATGCCAAAAAAACAAAATGGCGGACCAATATGGCGGACAAAATCATCATTTTCTTCATTTTTAACACAAAATGATCGTGTTTAAAATTAAAAATGAGTTCATTCGGGTTTATAAGCATGCTGATTAATAATATTAAATAACAATGCATAAAAAAACAAAATGGCGGACCAATATGGCGGACAAAATTACCATAAGTTTGTATTTTTAACACAACATTATTATGTTTATAAGTAAAGAAGAGTTAGTTTGAATTTTTAAGGATGCTAATTAATAACCTTGAATGAAAATGCCAAAAAACAAATAATGGCGGACTAATATGGCGGACCAAATCATCAATTTTTTCCATTTTTAACACGAAATGATCGTGTTTATAATTAAAAATGAGTTGATTTGGGTTTATAAGCATGCTGATTAATAAATATTGAATAAAAATGCTAAAAAAACAAAATGGCGGACCAATATGGCGAACAAAATCATCAAAAGTTTGTATTTCTACATGTTGCACGCGCTACGAAAATTTGTCACAGGCACTAAAACGGCAGCTACGGGCAGCTGTTTTTTTGTGATTCTCACAGAGAATAACATTTCGAATAATGTCATGTTAAGATTTTAGCCCCGCACGACGGTGCACATAGTTATTTTTCATTTTAAACACAAATTTTTGATTATAGCATTTTCATTTTTCGCCAACAATCAACGTTAATTATTACATTAACAAATTATTTTTAAAAAAATTAAATATACATATTATGTTTCTACTTACTCTCAGGAATAGATTCCATTTTGTTTTATTGAATTCGGCCGACTGCACGCTTCTCTATCCTTCGAAACACAAAGGTTCTGAAAACACGTTTCACAGCTGACCGATATCGATCGCTCGAGGCCCAACTTTGAACTGATCTCTTACCTCAAGTATAAGAGAGAAACCGTTACTAATTGCGGAATTCAACGGCCCAAATACCAACCTATTGAAGTAGCAACGACAAAATCCCTATCTAGTAACTTTTTTTTTGGACTTTTGGCCAGCTTTTTGGCATTTGGCCCCACCGTGCGGCCCTTTGAAAACTTGTTAAGAAGTTTCAAACGTAAATACATTTCAACTTCAATAGCGCAGTCTTTCGAACTTAAGAAAGTAAAAAGAATCCAAGACGAGGAGTTACAAATCTAAATCTTCTTTTTGTGAGAGAGCTTCTTAATGCACTATGAAATCTCTAGAGTATATAAAATAAATGCATGAGATGTAATGTATGAATAACACACTTTTCTTTTGTATATTCTCTTTCGTACAAATTTTCCTGGTGGAAATTACAGCACCGCACAATAAACAAGGATGTCAAAGGGAACATATCTATATCCAGTGTGGAATCCATAATATAGCTCTGAATTCTGTGGAAAAGTAGCCACCCGCTCCCGACCGGCTATCTGCCGCCCAACAGCAACGCTCGAGCACTTCCTGCAACCGGTCGATTCTGGTCGAGCACTGGCGATACTCGACTGCAGCAACCATTCGCGATCGCCCCTTTCACTGCGAGAAATCCCTTACCTGGGGCAACTTTCCCTTGTCTGAATGAACGCTTCTGCGGATTCTTTTCCAAATTTTATCATTCACGACGTAGGGAGTGAGATTCATGATAGAGTATTAAATCCTCAAATAGTACTCTGAAAATAAATCTTATTTTTTACTGATACGTTATTACTTGTTATTAACTTCGATACGGAGCTCGATATACACCGCATAACTTACCTGTATCGCGAGGACCGCGATTACTAGTGAAACATGAAAACAGTTGAATGATGCTACATGTGCTCTCATGTAGAGAAGTATGAGAGAGAATAAATGAAAGGGAATTAAGGGAAAGACATACGAAAAGGCAAGCCAAGGTAAGCAAACATATAGTTCGTTAATAAATCAGTAAAACTGAATCATTAAAATTATTACCGCGGGCGATAAAAAAAAACTTCAGGCTTTTTGCCGCCGCTCGTTCCTTAGAACCTTTACAACGTCTTTTGGGCATAAATTAGTATTATTCCCCCTAGGAGAATTCCTGCGACTTTCCTTCACTGACTCCGCAGTGATTAGTACAGGTACTACTCTATTCAATTACGTAATATAATTTTATCTCTCCTTATTTTAGTTTCATTATTCAAAGAACTGTTTTAATCAAAGTAATTAAGTGAATAGCCACCAATCATTATTTTTTTTTAAATAAATTATAAGCCCCTATCTAATAGTTGTAAGATTTTATGTGCAGATTCACATATGAAAAGCAAAATCACAATTATAATGGACAAAAGGTTTAACCAGATCTTCCTCTCCACTGCAACTTCTTTCTCCTAGTGCTATTTGTTTTAACGCTACTATTTCCTCACTGGATATTTTATTTTAAACGGAAAGGGAAAGATGAAAGAAAAACTACAATTGTTTCGTCCTTAAGAGCTATTTATTATGACAAAATACAATTTTAGTACAATAATTCATATTACTAATTTTGTACCCTCTGAAATTATAAGAAAACTAAGTAGCCCGAGGCCACGTGAGAGGTATCGATGGTTTTATACCCAAGATCTTGGGGGGAAATAAAAAACAATGAAGAAAAACGCTAGTATATTATTATTATTATTATTATTATTATTATTATTATTATTATTATTATTATTATTATTATTATTATTATTATTATTCAATGATATTCTTCTACATTAGCATTATTTTGAATATAAACCAATGGTGTTGCAACAGCACATACTTTCACATTATTTGTAACGGCTGTGCAATATTATACTACTAAATGAATCTTAAAACCAGCAGAAATGTTTCCCTCCTAATTTCGTTTTCTACGCGGAAATTATAGTTCGTAAAACCCATGTCTGTCTACAAATGTTGATATCCCGAACAATAGGTAATCGGTACCAGAAAGAAAGATGGTCTCTAATAAACAGGTAAATTACATGGTTCCTCAAGCAGTTTGATCACAGATATTTTAGGCGACAAAACTTGACCAACAGACTTTAATCATAGACAGTCGTCTGCGAATATCGAAAAATGATCCCATAATTTCAATAAACAGGCAAATGCGATAGTAAAATCATGTATCAAAACAACGCATCGAGCTCGATCATAATAATAAGTTTAAAGAATTCTTGTTTAATGTATCACTAATTTCTATGTGATTTGAATCAATAAATATTATTGTTTTGTATATTTTAACCAATTTATTGTTTTTAAGACTTGATAATTTTATTATTGTTTAAAGAAGAGGTTGAAAAAAAGTACATCCTACGACACAGTGCAAAATATTTCGAAAACCAATTATCTACAACATTGTTAAACGCGAAATAGCTGGTTGATTAATATTTGTACAGGAGATACAGCACACTCTCGATAAGAAGCAGTAGTAGCACCTTCATTGTTATTCTAGACAGGTCCCCCTCTTCCTTTTAAACACTTGTATACCTTGGGACATCCTGATGCGTAAGCCGTATGTCGTTCTTCACCAAGGCTCACGTGCCCTTGTCCGCTCTCCTAGGAAGCAAGGTGACGCAAAAGTATCTTGCCCGGACACGTTTGTGCATTTCCTCACAATTCTTCAGACCTGTGGAGTGCATCATAAAAAACAACTGAATTTTATTCATAAAATATCGCTTTTGAATAGATGTGATATTGTATCAACGTTGTAAGCAAAGCAAAGCTACATTGTTGTAATACGACAGAACAAGACACAAAGCAGTCTATATATTCTTCAGTGGGAAAAGGTTGATCAAAGTAAATGGAAGTTGAATTTTTTAACTTTTACAACGAGAACTATGCTTGTTTTGTTTTACCACTAGGACGTCTGACTGTTATTTTGACAGCTACGTTGTATTTATTATTTTTATTTCAAACAATGAGCAGTATCTCGTGCTGGTACTGGTATCTCGTGACTCATTATAAAGTAATATAATTTGCGCAATTTTCGTAGAATTTCATCGATTCTAAGAAGTTTATTGCATGCAGTATCTTAAGCATCCAAGAGCCGTCAAATTGACTGCTGTCAAAGTGCAGGATGTGCTTTTCTTGGTCAATCTATGTATCATTATTATGTCCGAAAAATTACGCATGCTGTCTTCGATGAAAAATATTTCCTACAGAGTTCAACTTATCTGAAGTGTTGATATTCGGAGTCACAGCAGTAAATCAAATCATTGTCACTGTACATATCGTGCGATGAAATATAACAGATGAATGAGAAGCAGAGTTTTAGAAATATGGATGGCATACGCGCGGAGGAAACTCTCGGATGTTTTCGAAACATTCTCGATGATTCAAAAAGAGACTATTACTTTGCGATCGAAAATGATGATAAGCAGGCTTCACACTTACTAATAAAAATATTCTGAATGTCATCAACATGTAAGGAAATGTGCTCATTGGCATCATCCACTAAGAAACGTTTTCTGAAAAAAATGTATGCGTATTACAACACAAAATTCAGTGTATTTTTGTATTTAATGTAAAAAACTTAAAAACTGTGACTTTTGAGGGAGAAATACTATATGGAAGGAATTTCGTTAATCTACCGATTAGTGAAGCAGTGACTAGAATTCCCCTCCAGACAGTGTCACAAATCCGCAACCTCCGGGACTGGAAACCTAGCCTTGCGGTCTTCGATGCTGCAAAGACAAAGTATATTACCACTGAATTTGCATTTATCATTGTTTCAGATATGGAAAAAATGAGAGTTCAGTAGCATTTGCAACGTCGAGTGGAGCTACCAAACAATGAATAACTTTCTGTTATATGCGAGTAATACACGTGTACCCTTTATCGCGCATCCCGCTCAGGGTAGGCAACCGGCACCGCACGCCAAAACTGCAACATGAAGCGCGAAGATATAGCTCCTGGTTGCTACGTGATGGGTTTTACAACGGCGCACGCTTTGAATTCTTTCTTCTAACATCTCTTGCTTTGCTACTGCGAGGCGAACGATATCAGCGGCGTCTCGTGTGGTCCACTGAGCTTTTATTCGCGTCACTTTTTTACCTTATGAAAGAACATGCGGGAGACTTTTTCGCGAGGCCTGTCAAGAGCTTGCAGATTGGCACGGTTGGGGCAATATATCGCTGGCAGAAATACCTGAAATGTGTAAACTGAGGGCCGACATGTAGGTCGGTTAAGTTGCAGTGGAAGAGGAACACCTTCCGTGACATAACATTCACATTTACGGACTAATTACCATAGTAGTTGACGCACCAGAGAATAAAACCTGGTTGGAGATTCCTGGTTTGGGAAAATCTCGCTAGCCGACTTGTAGGTCGGCGCCAGATTTCACCATCCAGCGGGAGAAGTTCACCACCATGGGTCACCGTCCCAGCGGAACAAGATCCACGCTCCCGACTGTTCTCGCGATATATGTGGGAGTGTAGTGCATGTAAGTGTAAGAGTGTGTAAGTACGGGTGAGGATACGAGAAGGAACGGGACGAAAAATCGCCGGTCCTATTTATTTAGGTACTGCTCCGGCATTCGCCTGATGTTGATCAAAGAGTCCACGGACAACTACCGATCAGAGCAGCCGGTCGCTAGAATTTTTCTCCAGACAGACGCCGAATCTGACCTAGCTGTGTAGGTAGTGTCCCGCCACCACCGTCGGGACCAACATTCTAAGACCTACCGGTCAGAGGCACCGCACGGCCCTGATGAATTGATGCCCTGAGCCACCTAATCCCGTATATTAATGTGGAAAATTCGTTCTATTGTAAACAAGTGTTTCATACGCCTCTGAATCTTCGTTCGCTGTTCGTATATTCTCGACTGCGCCCTTCTGTCATAACAGACCAACAATATGAAGCGAGATTAAGCAATTTCCTCTCGGCAAAATATTTCAAAATGGTCTTCACATGAACCTAGCTGGAAAACATGTACTTGGTACTGGCACGACACATTATTGACTCAAATCCCATTCAGTTTCCTGCTAAGAACCCATCCACTTTACCTTCCTGAATTTCTCTCTCCTCCACCTCTATTCTTCTTAACCTACTACCAAATCTCCATTCCCAAAATTATGTGTACGAGTTAGCGAACAATTCTCACAGCTCAAGAAACAGAGCTGAGATTACACTTCTTCCAACAGTACCCTTATAATTTTTTCTCTCTTTGACGTTAAATAAATCAATATTTTTTAATTTTTAAAAAAAATCGACGGTTATATCAAATTTATTTTTGCATGTATGGTATAATCGTGGCTAACAGAAGCCTCACGTTATTGGTCGAAAGTATAGTTTTGAACCATCATATATAAATAAGTTATTTTGTCATATTATCCAAGTGCCAGAATTACTTATACTCGTACACAAACTATTCTTCACTTGCGTGATGAAAGGTTTCATATACCTATAATGAGAGTTTTAATATTTTAATATTGGAGTGGTAACATTAATATCCAACCTTCCAGACTCACATAATGTGAAGCCTTCACAAATGATATCGAGGGATACCCTTCTTTTCATTAAGTGAATATTCAAACTATGAAAATGTCTGCCCAAGAGGAAGGCTTCACATTATGTGAATCTGGAAGGTTGGATATTAATGTTACCACTCTATTTTTATAAACTCTAATAAGCAATAAAAGAATTATGCATGACATTGTAGTCATATTTAAAAACATATTTATCAAGTCTAAGAACTGCAACTAACAAGACAAAATCGCTTCATGGTTGGATGTTTCACAAGAATTAGTAGAATATTAATAACATCTTAATAAGTTTAATTTCTAATCTATCGGAAATATTCTTTTGATAAGTATTATTGCGCTAATGGATGAATGTGGTAAGAGTTTTGACTTTGCCAATTCTTCTTTTATCACTGTGAGGAAATATAAGGGTATGTCGTATGACCGTCAATTTCTTCACTGTCTTTGATAACGCTTTGTCTGTGCTCTGATGACATTCAGAATAAGAGCACAAAAAACTCACAGTGTATATGTTCATTCGTTATATCGTATGTATGTTGTCCATGTAAATTTTTCCTGAATGATAACATATTGCAAAAGAAGGATGCGGCCACTCCGCTAGTCGTGATCTTCTTGAGATTGTTTTCATAATTTTCCTGATACGCGGCAAATAAATTCAGCATTATAATATTTGTTTGTTTTTGTACTATTCGGGTAATACATGTCTGTGCAACATTAACTCCCTCTTTTGTATATTAAATTTGAGTGAATTTACCGGATCGGAGATATCGAAATTCTTTTTACTCTGTGGGATTGTAGAAGATTGAATGCGGTTTGTACAAGTCTATTTCTACAGTGGATATTTTACATATCGCTTACAAAAATACAAACTTCCGTTACGTCTTAGAAAATAATTCGGAAACTACAGATGCAAAGAATCCGATGACACTGACTCAGCACAATTTTTTTGTCAACTTTCTTAGAGTGAAAACTTACCGTATAAAACAACTACAACGTTCAAAATTTGTAAATAATTATTTAAAATAAATACGCAATCCAATAATTTTTATATGCATGTTACTGAAACTGGCTGCAATCGATTGTACAATGTACAATAAATCTTTAAATTATGACTTCGCAAAATAATAAGTGGGAGATGCACCTGATAAGTTGATGTCTGTTTTAATATTCGATTCTGATACGATTCTCATATCCCGGAATATTTCATGTATTGTATTTGTCGTCATTTTCGAAGACCACTTCCTAAAATATCTGAGACTCAATCATGGTGCGTCTTCTAAAAATACGTGCCCGTCAAATATTGAAGAATGTCGACCTCCAGATGCCTTCTAAGAATTACGATGAATCTCCTAGAGGAAGCTCCTGTCAGGCACTCCTTCATAGCCCGATTAGCCGAGATTCGTTTGCTACGTTTCTGTTTGTGGACAGACATTTTCAAAGTTTGAAAGATTAGCGTCACAGAAACATCGCTCTTCCGCCACGTTTCATAATTCGTACACGAACTCCCTGAAGACTAAACCTAAAGACCTAAAAGAATGCCGGTCTCATGCGCTAAGGGCATCCAAATCTTGCAAAGTAAAATTATTAGATAGGCCCGCCTGAAACATAAGTATCATGTGTAAATTACAGTGGTTCTGTCTTTCGGTACTTTGAAAACTTTTGAAGAAAAAAGAAACACATTCTGGCGGGATTTGATCTCGAGCACGCGTATTTTTGATCTCAAATCCTTACCGACTACCCTGGGACGGTACTTCTATTGCTGCTACAATGCATTCTTATTAAAGCGGTGGTTCTAACACTTCAGATACAAAATTGTCACATTATAACTCAAAATTACGTATACTACTAACTCTTTGAAAACAACGGTACAAAAAATATTTAATATTCAGGAATATATTGTATGTATAACATAACTATCTAACATTAATATTGCAAGTGTAGGGCACATGAGGAAGAAGTTCGATTACAAAGAAACATAACTTATGAATTATGAGTGTAAAAAATGGAAAATTAATACTCAAATTATTCTTAATTTCATGATCATTAACAATATTTGAAAGACGACATCGTCGTACTGTGCTATCCGAGATCTTCTTTATTTCTCTTCAATCCAATGGAAATAGTTTTGGAAATGATCACAAGTGGCATTTAAATATCAATAGAAACAAATTTAGTAACTAATTTAGAATTGTATCAGAATCGTGTGTTTGGATATTTGTGGATTTGTATTCCATTAAAACTCAAATATATAATATATTGTAAATCAAAGGATGAGTCCGCCAAGTATTGATGGCTAGCGGCACAGTATTTTCCAGAAATAGCATACCTAACTATTACCTGAGTTTGCTGTAGGTTTAAAACGGAAAATTGTCGAGTGATATTCCTGATTTAACCTGTAAGTAATATTTTGAGCGTGATTTGTGCCTAACTTGCTTGTTACAACTTGCGCTGGTTCACCCCTTTCTGGATTTGGAGGGAAAGTGAGAGCAGAGTCAGGAGAAGTTATCCGTGCTGGTAAGAGCACCGGGCTTCCCAGTCGGACAGTAGCTCGTACGTGGGCAGTTTGACATGCCTGGATTAAACACTGAAATAAATAGCCCAGAACGTCATCAATAGCGTCTCAGAAAGTCCGCAACTAAGTAATGACAAGCTATGTTTTAAAGAAAATATTAAGTAATAAATATAGAAATAACACATGTTGTGGATCAATAGCTTCATTACTTGTATCGTAGGCGCCGAATATTATTGACAAAATAACGATGATTCAGCTTATATAAGAATACATCAATAAAACGACGCAATAATTTCTTTCGCAACGCATTGACGCCACTAGCAATGATATGACTCCCAAAGACTGACAATGAGATTAAGTTCGTAGGCAATGAACAACTAAAAACATGTCCTTCTTTCCACACTCAGTCACTTCTATGTTTTTTACTCAGTTATGTTGTTCGAATCTGTCCATGAAAGCGTATTACAATCCCGACCACCATCAGGTAAAGAAAAAAATATAAAGCACCTGACAGGAGTTGCCTGTCGGAGCTTCGTCATAGTTGTTATCACCAACTGATGAGTTTGTTTAATTAACCATGAAATAAAATTAAGAACGTTTGTGTACTTCAGAATTCGATGTTCTGTAAATAAATTGAAGCACTTTATTACCAAATACTAACAAAATAGTAGCTGTATAACAACCTTATCTCCTACATTAACATTGTTTTTCTACGATTAACTATGTTAGTATACCTTATTTTATGGTTATTGGCCATTTTTAAGTAGGAAATGGAATTATTACGAGTCTTAATGCAGCAATTGTTTAGATTAGAAAGTTTTTAATACAATAATTGCTTAAACATTTTTTTAATATAAATTGAAGTAATTCTCAAAATGACTGAATTCCACACTGGAGAGACAATGAAAATAATTGTTAAGTGGCGATGATACAATATGGCCCGATTTAACTTCACTTTTTATTAAAGTTATGTATTTACAGTTGAAAATAAATTTATTAATACATTTAGATAAGGGTGTGGGCACTCAACAGAGAGAAAGGCATTAAATTTATTTTTTTTTTTTTCGAAATTTCTCGAACAAATTAATTTCTACGGAAGAGAGTCTGGAAACGTCGGTTTGTACATTTCACATTACGCAGAATGAAAATTGTCCCTAAAGGAATACACCCTTTCAGGTAGTCACACAAACCGAATCAGAGTTTCCAAAGGGGTGAGATGACGGGGTGTTTTACCGACGTCATCTTCTTCCAGTTTGACGTCATAAGTGACGAAAATGACGGTGGAGAGGGGTGAAAGTCCCAGCCACGCTCCAATACTTCCGTGAAGCGCATCTTCCTCCCACCGGCCAATCAGCAATCTCATCCGCTTCGTTTCGCCTCACCCTGTGCCCCTTCCCCCTTGCCCGGTAGCGAAATCGTCACACACACACACACACACACACACACTAGTGGCGCCAGGCAAATTTTTGTAAACAGACCACTTCCTTTGTGGTCGCAGCTACGTCATCCGTGGCTGAGTCCACCGGCTGAGTTGAGCTCAGTGCCAGCATTGATGCTCAGTACAGCCTCTCTGACTGCTGGTTCTACGGTTCGCTTCCCGACGGTGGCGGATTTTCGACTCTAGCGGCGTAGCTATATCGAATTCAGCCGCTGCCTGGAGGAGAATTCTGGCGGCCGCTGCTCTGATCGGTAGTTTTCAGTGGTTTCTCCGATCAATACATTTACTTTCACTACTATACCACACATGTCCGAGACCAGTTGGGTAGCTTAGACTTGCTTGGGGAGACGCCTGGTGTCACGCTGGAGGAGATACCTGGATGGGGAAATCCCCGGGAAGGCGACGTATAGTTCGGTACCGAATCTCACCATTCAGTGAAGGAGGAAGACCACTACCACCCGGAAGGCAACAATCACTACTCTAACGGGGTTAATGACTGAATCAATTAACGTTCCCGATCAATGAATCCAAAGAGCCCCACCCGGCGGCACCGAGCGTGAGAAACCGCAAAGGGAGACATGGGTGAAATGTACATTTTCATACGTTTCTTCAGTATTTTCCTTTATTTTGTTTCTTATTCCTATCATGATTTTTCATTTCTTGTTTTTTTCATTCTAGTCTTTTATTCTTTTTCACGCTCCTATATGGGCATCTCTAACTTGCGTATTTTTCTGTTTTATTTCGACCTCTCTAAATTACCAATAATAGGTAATTACCAATTATTGGAAAAAGAAAACTAGAGAAAAGTTTTGAACTTTTCTCATATATTTAATTTGTATTGCTCGTTTTGACAGTGTTTGTCAACTGTCAATGAACATCAGGAGAAAAACGTACGGGAAAATAAAAATCTATTCCTATTAAAACGATTTAAATTTGTGAAAGGAGCAGAAAACTTATTCTCTGAAGAAGCTACAACGCAGTATTTCAGTGGTATTAATTTTTAGGACAAAGTTTAAAATCAAGCTTTGTATCAAGGTATTAAAAGAGCCAGGGAGTTAATGGCGCTCCCACCATGATCGATTCGTTGGATATTTGGGTTGCCCGAATTTCATAACAAAGATTCTTATCCACACCTTGAAGACACTGCATGTAGTCGAAATGAGGGTGGTTATAATTTAATGAGCATCTTTATCAATAGAAGATCGCACATCACCTTTACATTAAAAGTGGTTAAATTAATAAACATACTTGCTTAATTCAAGTATTTGAATAAGTTGTTTTTAACACATTGAGTACCACGATGCCACTGTGGGGATCAGCTGAGGCCCTTGTGACCAAAGCTCCTTCCCTACATAGAAGTTTTTTTTATAGTTATGGTTGTATAACGCCAACGAGAAATATTGTACATATGAATTTGGCAATGACTGTCAAAGGTGACGAAACATCTACTACATTGCATCACTGGTCGTATCAGTGACTTCGACGAAGCTAGAAGATCTAAATGAGGCTTATTGCGTTACGTTAACTTTTAAGAGAGCTTCGGGGTCAGATGATATTGACAAAAATCCAGAAAAATAGTTTCGAGAGTGCCAAATCAGTACACGCGACGTTCAAGTCGCATCGAAATTGTACACAGCATATCTTACTCCGCAAAACATCAGATTGAAAACCACTTGCAATCCTTGAAAACTCTGAACACGCAAAGACGTACACGAAGGTTTTCCAGCTGCGTATGAAACCAAACAATCGTAATCCCCTTTAGTCACTCCTAGTGCGATCCCTACATACGCCCATCCCTTCACAGAACGAAGATGATATCTAGGAAAGCGCCTCGTGACGCAGAACGGTCGGGGTTTTCCCTTTTGCTGCCGAGGCTCAAGCCAGATACATTCTTCCTCTTACAGGAAAAGGGCGGGGGCATCGTACCCCTTCTCCGAGCCAAGAAAACGACCCTGCGGCTGACGAAACCCCGTCTGACGTTACGTGTCCTAATGATGCGGAATGCTCGCAATTCGTCACGGATGTGTGCACAAGTGCCTCGGTTGTAGGGAAGGGGAAGGGGGGAGGGGAAGGGGGGGGAGGCGCGTGTCCGGTGGCGGCGGGGGGGGGGGGGCACGAGGAAAGCGGCGTGCGTCCAGGGCCCGCGCGCACTCGCGCTCTCTTATAAACTCGCGGCTGACTCGACACACGCTATACTACGACGCGATTGTTGTGAGAGGACGCATCGAGAGTTGCAACTGTTGGTCGTCGGCGCCGACGGTCGCGCCATGGGTATCGCTGACATTACGGAGGACCCTCTGGGAGAATACGAGTACATTGATGTGAGTTCAAATACTACATTTTTTATTTTTTCATTTTTAATTATGTTTGCTTTTCACATTCTTCTTCGTGTTATTCGTTTTGCGCGCAACTGTGACGTTTTCAAATTCATGTAATTATAATTGTGTGTGATTATCAATCAATTTAAACGTATGTGGCAAATGCGCACTACATATTTATGGAATTGTCTTATAGAATTTTAGGATTAAACTGGATTCAACAAAAACTAATATTTTCTCATTCTCATGTATACTACGATATTTGGGCATTATATATAATTTGAAAGATCTGGGGAGACGTAGCAAAGTACCTGGACCGTCTCCTGAATCAAAACTGATTTTAGCTGTTAAAACTGTTCAAAATAATTATTTATTATTTTCATTTGTTACAAGAAAACGCGACAATTTTGCAACATCTATATATTTTATGGCATATTTATTTTTATGTTTATTCTTAGTTCGTATAAATTACGTGATAGTACTGGAAACAGTGAATAAAGATAATTTGTTAAGTTTTGACATAATAAAAACAATATTGCAGAATTTATATGGTATTTTGCCTTCTTTCGTAAATTATATATTTATTGTTTAATAAAAGAATATATTTTCACTCTATTGACAATTATGTCGAAATTTTACTTTCTTTCAGCGTGTGCCACACTTTCACGAAAATAATGTCGTGTCCATGGCATGCAATACAAATTACGTGTTCTTTTTTAACTATGGAATAACTATGGAATTATTTGACATCAAGCTACCTTAACAAACATTCAAAAAAGAAGTATTAAAGCCATCAATGTTCATCAGAACTATTTAAATTGTGTTTCTAATGTATATGCAGCCTAAACGAACATGTACCCAGCTAAATATTATATCCCAATTCGGGCTGAATGTTATCGAAAAGGAAACGGTTTGAGTTCATTCTTATTTACCCTCCTAAACAAATATCAGACATGCACACTAGAAGTGTCTCATAATCCACTGTTCCGCTAATATTTCAAGAAATATTTTATTACAAATGTTATCAACGTTACTCTTTTCCAAAGTTTAATCAAACTGTAAAATAATCAAATTTTGACATAGATTTGAAATAACATTCCCTCAAAAAAATCATTTCTACATCATTGTACAAGAGAAGTTGAGAGTGTGTATTTTTGGAATTCCTTATGAGAAATTAGCGATTACTTACAGAAAATGGATATTGCTAAGGTATTACGAAGGGTTATGGCATAATCGTAAAAAAATTGAAGTACTGTTCTGCAAACTAATAGTTTCAGACGTACTGTAATGAAGTAACAGTAAAGATGTCAGCAGGGTCTCCGATGTCTGTGAGTACATCGAAGAGGTCTAGTGCTAATTGCGTTTTTGTTTTTGATTTCAGCCCATCCTAATGAAGGGAGGGAACTACATTAAAGAAGGTCGTGATTCGGCCAAGAGTACCTGTCTAATTTTCTCACCGCGAGAGGAAGATGAAGTTGGAGCCCTTGCTCGCTCTCTCAAAATGTTCGAAGTAAGTGGCTTCTGAATTTAATTCTATGCATATTTCAACGCATAAAAAATTATATAGGAGTGTTTAAGGAATGTATCACGTTCTTAAAAGTAATTCTTACGCTCACAGTAAATGAACTGAAATAAATTCATTTTAAATTGGTTAATGACCCCTAATAGATTAGATTTCTACCCTACTTTCCCTTGATAAGAGTATTGAACAATTTCATTGTGATTACTTTTCATTTAAAAACAACAAATAGCGTATCGTTCATATAAGATGAAATTAAAATTTATTGTTGCTTGCAGGAGCATTCGGTAAACCTCTTGCACATAGAATCTCGGTCGTCATCTCGACTTCCTAACCGATACGAATTTATGGTGGAGTGCGCCCCCAACGGAAATTTAGGGGCAGCGGTGGAAAACCTTCAAAAAAATTCTTCATATTTCAAAATCATCTCAAGAAATCACAAGGATAATCGAGGTAAGATATAAACTATTACATAATATTTCTACATCTAGATAGATTTTCTGGATAGAACATTACTCATTATTACTACTGCTGTAAAAATAGGAGTTCACTACTGGGAATCACATTTTGATTTTATTGGGAAATTTAAACCAAAAACATTAACACTATTTTTGTTTATCAATTTTTATTTTCATTATTCATTAGTTTATTGATTTAGCATTTTTATGTATTTGGTGTATTCATTAACTCTTATAGGTACGGTACCCTGGTTCCCCCGTCGCATACGTGACTTGGATAAGTTTGCAAATCAAATTTTGTCCTATGGAGCAGAACTTGATTCTGACCACCCTGGATTCACTGACCCTGTGTACAGAGCAAGAAGGAAGTACTTCGCTGACATCGCTTACAATTATAAGCAGTAAGTAAACATTTATAGTATAGCCATACTTCAATAGTTTAGAACGATTTAAATGAAAAACAGCATATCGATGTCATCCCTATGTGTAATTAAACAGTTTGAAATAGTATTTCATCTGTTTGCAAAAACATATTCATACTTCAAAAGGAGAGGAACATGTACGTTCGCACATAATTAACACACAAAAAATCCATTTTTAATATTCCATACTGCAACATACTATGCCAACTGTTTATTCGAGATTTAATCTGGATATTCAATGTTCATTCAAAGCACATTTCAATTAATTTCCCAACTTAAAATGTAGAAATTTTAAAAATATTTTAACAACTGCATTAAACGTGTACATAATTCAAACATTTTTCCTTTTAGTGGCGAGCCTCTTCCACACGTGGATTACACGGAAGAGGAAATAGGAACGTGGGGACACGTTTTCAGAGAGCTGACAAAACTGTACCCAACACACGCCTGCCGAGAGTACAACCACGTATTTCCCTTACTAATTGAAAACTGTGGTTTCAGAGAAGATAATATTCCCCAACTAGAAGATGTATCTAATTTCCTTAGAGGTAAGGATAACGTTAGTAACTTCTCTTCCAACGGACGTTATTTGGCACATTCATAAAGTGGTTCAATTTTGTTTACGACACCCGAGGTGGGACTTCTGATATTCATAATGAACAATTTTTGTGAAAAGAAATTTGGAAATCGCCGCCATTTTATAATTAAAGGAAGGTTATACTGGCAGTACTAAGAGTCAAAGGATTATGAATCACTACCTTACTATAGAATACAGTGTCCGCATTAACGTGCTTGAAAACGATAATATATTAAAAAGGTAAAACATGTGACATGAAGGGCTGATATCGCTAACGCTTGTTAACACATTAAGGGATCTGTAAATGTTCCATTAAAGAAAAGTTGCATTTCACCCAACTTTAAGGCTCACTAAACTATCGTTAAAGTTAACGGGCGATCTCTGCTCCGTTAGAACAAGTGGGTACCTGGTTAGGTACTTTTGGTAGAAATCCGAACAATAAAAAATGGAAAAAACTCTACAACTTTGAAGTTTTATATGGGAACCTTCACGTTTTATTGCCGATTTTTTCTTGCAGCAAAATGTGGCAACTTTAATCCGAAATATTTTTTTTCGATTCGGGCGCTGGCAATTTGCAACAGCCTAACTTCACTTAACACATTTGTGATATCAATATTTTGTAAAAGTTCTCGCGTTATAGTATTAGTTCTTCATTTGTTCAGCAAAGAATAGTATTGCATTGCTTTAATAATGCAATGTATGTTGAATTGCGTAAAATATAACAGACGTATTACGTTTTAGTACTAAACATCTTTTAAAAGTACTTATTTGTATTTCTTTTTTTTTTTTTTTGCTTTAGTCTTTGCAAGTGAATTTTTTAATCAGATTGAAATGAATAAAAACACGTTTTGAATAAAAGAACGCCTAATCTTGTTTCTTCAGAAAGTAAATGTTCACCACAATTCACCACAGGGTCTTCAATTCACTGCCTTCTATGTGAAAGTATTCAAGAATTTTTGCATCCATGTACGTTAACGGGCGATTAACTAACCAAAGACGCGGGAACGTCGGTGAAACGGAACATATCTTAACAGAAACGTTTATTATCCAGACTTGTTTACTAACGTCTCGTTAGATGTTTGTTGTTGAAACTGGCCCTTACATGTGCAGCGCATAAATGCGGGCAAAATTATTAAACGGTGAGAGACGCGCAGAAAATGCCAAATACATCACTACGGAACGGATTTTTTTTGATTTTGTATATTTTTTCTATTGTTTCAGGGCATAGCTAAGAGAAATTTATTTACATTTGGTTAGAATTAGATGATATGTAGATTAATACGTTAGTGAATATTTGTGTATATTTGGGTGCATATAATGCATTATAGGCGCATATTTCGGTAAAATACAGACATATCTCCCAAATGTTTCATCTTTTCATATAATCTATTTATTTGGGAGCGTTTATTGGTTAGAAATAGCTTATCAGTCTAATTTTTTTCTATAGATGATAAAATATTTGTGAAAATGTAGGAAATTTCTTGATATATTTTTAAACCAGGGAGAAGAAGTGCAACAAGACATACAATGTACTTCACTAAGGTGAATGTTTACTTCAATTATTTCTCCCAAAAAGAAAGGTAGATTATATTATGTTTGCACAAAAATATAATTTCTTTCCAAGCAAGCTTTTCCTGACATTTTAACAAGAAAGGTATATTCATGAAATGAAATATTTTTAATTTTAATTGCATATTAATGTGATTATTTAAGAATTTTTAGATCATAATGCATATTTTAAAAGCATATTTCAAGTTTTTTTATGGCAAAAAAATTCTCTCACTACGAATTACCTTCGCTGATTCCTCGGTATCAAAGTTCTGTTACGAAGTTGTGTCCGCACTAACGGTCTGTTGGCGCGTGCCTTCAGTCAGTACAAGTTTTGCCACTAATAAGAACGCATTTTCCTTCATTAACGTGATGCGCTTACGATTTCGCAAGAACATACTATTACACACGTCTTATGCAATTGTGACACTCAAGAGTTCCGAAGGAAATTTTGTATAATCTCTATTTTACCTCAAAGAGAAATGTTATACGAGTCTACAAATACTAAAATATCAATTATCCATTACCAAAAAATCCACTGTACTCTACTAATAAATCACTGTTCTTTGTTCACAGACAGTACAGGTTTTTCTCTTCGACCTGTTGCTGGACTATTGTCTTCACGAGATTTCTTAGCTGGGTTAGCGTTTAGAGTATTTCACTGTACACAATATATAAGGCATTCCAAGAGTCCGTTGTACACACCAGAGCCTGATGTCTGTCATGAGCTTATGGGACACGTTCCCCTTTTTGCTGACCCAGCATTTGCTCAATTTTCTCAAGAAATTGGAATGGCATCTCTGGGTGCACCAGACGACTACATAGAAAAACTCGCAACAGTAAGTAAAACTTTTATATTATTCTTCACATGTTGAAAATAATGTTTATGCAATTTGTTTATAATGATAAGTTTTATTGCATGATAACATGTTTTGAAAACGAGCGACGAATTTTCACATTTGTACGAATGCAATAAAGCAACAATATAAACTAGTTGCATACCCTGTTTTCTTGTATAACAGCATTATAACTTTATGAGAGAATCAACCTTCATTTTGGGAAACAACTTTCTTGTGACGTCTCGGATATTTGGCACCTGTGCGAGAAAACGGTGGCGTCTGTTCCGTTTGCATCCATTTCCCAACGATTCTCTTGCTGCGATTTGCTTGTATAAGTGATGACGCAATCATTCATGCCGCCGTAAATGCTAAATACGTCATCACTTTTGCCGTAAAATGCCCGATTATGAACAATGTCTTGCAACAGAAAATGTCGGTTATAGTGCTGGTATACAAAACTACTATTGTATCACCAACTGTAGGACTTCAAATTCCTTAAATTCGTTTTACGAGAAGTTTTCGTGCGTGAAAGGGATAGGTGATAGGTTCTTCAACTATTATTCTTGGTAGCTGTGCGATGTGACAATAATTAATCGGCTCACAACAGACAGGGCCCATTATTGAGGATACTTGGGTACCCTACGGACTCCCAACGTTACCCTGTTTGCATTTTCTATAGTCGCCACATCAACGATTTATTTCATTGTTTCTTGGCTGATCCATTATTTCGTGTTTCTGGGAGCGTGTCATTAGTCCCACAAGTCTAGTGTATGTTTTACCGCGGGAGGTGGGGGTGTTTTTCCCCTCATTGGGGGGCGAGATTGGGCGACGACGTGCCCGTTGGCTTGCGGGGTTTTCCCCAACCAAGTATCTTCCACCAGTGGAGCACCGCCCCAGTTGGGGCAAGCTGGAACCTCCCGACTGGTCTCCTGACATGTGTTGT
This sequence comes from Gryllus longicercus, assembly GCA_038098605.1. Classification (NCBI taxonomy): domain Eukaryota; kingdom Metazoa; phylum Arthropoda; class Insecta; order Orthoptera; family Gryllidae; genus Gryllus; species Gryllus longicercus. Next base: position 1,211,221 of record JAZDUA010000421.1, read on the forward strand.
GGTGTAAATGAGGGGTGAGGATAGGACCAAGAAATTCCGCGCGCGGTCCGTGGCCTGTCTGTTGGGTTATTCCTCTGACATTTTCCTGGTATATATCGGAGAAACCACGGAAAATCACCGATCAGATCAACCGGCCGCTAGAATTCTCCTCCAGTCGGCGGCTAAATTCGACCTGCGATGTACTGCTATGTAGCTAGTGTCGAAAATCCTGCCACCGTTGGGACTCAATCCCTAAGACCTCCCAGTCAGAGGCACTGTAGTGACATCAGTTGAGCCATTCCTCAGCCAACTCAGCCGGTATTGTTACTTGGGTTGTTGGAATGCGGCAATGGCATTCAGAGGATTCACTTTCCCCGGGCCTCAGCTAGGATTCGTTTACGTTGCAAGTACGAAGTGGATTGCCCACTCTTCGAATATTCTCAAACTTTGTGTCACACAGTTTAGGCGGTTGAAGGTGCAATGAGCCATCCGTTCACCCACTGAGGAGCCTCATTACTTGAATGTTGCATAATATAAGCAAATGAGAATTTAAACGGTATCTTTCATATTTTATCGCACAGAAAATAACGAAACCAGTCGGGAACTGAACTCGCAAGTGATAATGTAAAAGAGTGGAAGGTTGTAGCATACTAGCACTTAGAACTGCAGTTGTAACACAGATGGGAATTTGGAACGAAATGAGGCATCACATTGTCTATCGAGAAACAGTTTAACAATTGCTATATGTGAACTGAACAGTGCTGAAGTCTAGTATACGGTACAATTTACGGAAGTCGTTTAAACCGACACTTCGCGCCGCGCCGACGGCAACTACATAGTTTGAATTCTGGAGGCTTTCTTGAAAAGTGCATTCTTATAAAAAAGTGAATTGGTGATTATGCGGTGGATAGACTCAAGGATGTTTATAGTGAATGCTAGGGCCGAAGGGTCGAGCCTCGCCGTGACTTGGATCCGGGAGAACGAAGCGAGAAAACTTGCCTTTGAAAGTAAATTGCCATTACAATGCTGCGAGGGCAAAGCGTATGAAGGGTGAGCCATAAAAATCGCCTATCCGTAAGTTTTATTCATTTCTATCAAAGCGCGTAGCGTAATTAGAGGGAGGGCCTAAGGAGACACCCACCCGCCACTACGCTTTTCTAAAGGTGTACTGTGTACCCTACTTTAACTCTGAACAGTTCTCAAACAAGAAAGTGGAAATTGTAATTAATTGATTAAGGGTTGAAATTATATTAATTAAACGGCTTAAATCTCAAAGCTTGTTTGTAGTTGTTTCATTATAAAATGAACATGTACATTCATTCTACTACAAATTACTATTACATTCGAACTACAAACATACTAGTACGAAATGGCTTATGTGCCGTGAAGTTAATAGATTAGGTTGTTTAGGCATGAAAGAGTGCTCTTCGGAACAATCATGACAATATTGTTTATTTCCAGTGCTTCTGGTTTACGGCAGAATATGGTCTTTGTAAGCAAGATGGACAACTCAAAGCTTATGGAGCTGGTCTGCTTTCTTCATTTGGGGAGCTGCAATATTGCTTGAGCGATAAACCAGAATTGAGGCCGTTTGAACCAGCCAAAACTGCTTTGCAGAAATATCCAATTACAGAGTATCAGCCTGTGTATTTTGTAGCTGAGAGTTTTGAAAATGCAAAAGAGAAAATGATGTAAGTATTTTTAATAATGTTAAATGTATTATCTATTATAGGACTATGATAAAATGACTTACTTTAATACATTAATTTCCTATTCCAGAAAATACGCACAAACAATACCTCGCCCATTTGGAGTTCGATACAATGCTTACACCCAAAGTATTGAAATATTGGATTCAAAGCCTCAAATTGAAAATTTGGTGGATGGAATTCATCATGAAATGCAAATTTTGTTAAATGCCCTTAAAAAACTCTAATGTTATATGCCCCTTAAACAACACTTGTGAATAAAAAACCAAAGTCAACTTTGTTATGCAATATTTGCAAAGGGAGTCTAATAACTTTTATATACTTGTTATTTACTTTAGTAATAAGAAAACATATTTCAAATAGACTGTTATGTTACATTTTTCATTCTCTATTCTGTTCACCATTATGTAAATAAAATACATATTATTACGTATCAAGTTATTTATTATACACCCAAAGAAGTGAATTACCACGAAAGAGGACAAATACCACAATGCAGATGAGTCCTTCACAAAGGATTCGTAAGTGTATTAACTAACTGATTTTAATTGAGGAATGGTGACTGAAGATACTGTACGTTTCCAAAAAGAAAGATTTTAAACAAACGTAGCAAATGTGACAGGATTTTCTAATTGTGAAAGACTACTCAAATTGATGCGAGTGTATTATGAATCAATACAAGAAAAATAGTCATATCTTCTTCTTTTAACTCTTTGTATATTATAGTCAATACTGAGCATTTTGTCAGAATTATTATAACGGAAACGGCACGACAACAAATTGCCCATTAATTGCCACAACTTAGACCTAATCATCTCCTTATCTATGTAAAAGCAAGTGTGCTGGCTTAACACAATGCCAGCACACTCATTGATTATATTCAATCTGTAACTAGACAGAAATAACACGAACATTTATTGCTAATTAATTGTCACCTATTTTAATACAAAAAATGAATATTACTTACAGTTTCGAAAAACAAGTACATTTTGTATCGTAATGCATGTAAAATCGACTAGCTGAAATTAATTACCTTATGTGACATTTAAGATAAAAATTTGGTCTATACAATATGCCTTTTTACTCTCAATTAGAATATGGATGTGTACTCATTTTTATATAATTGTATTTATGTTAACCCACCGTATACCCTCCAACGTAGCCATGTCTCCAATGCTTCGAATAAATCTGATATTTATTGAGCAAAGCCGAAAATAAGATTGGGTATTTTCTATTAATTTTTCAGTCTCTTCTGGAAAGATAGTACCGTGACACAAAATCCTTTTAGAAAAGTAGTGGTAGAAATTGTGGGAATGCAATTAGCTAATACCAGTGGGGCATTCACCTTCAAGAAAAAATGACGAGAAGTCCATTTCCAAAGAAATGGAATGAAGCTTTGGAAACCTGGTACAAGAAATGTTCTCAAATGGGAGTTCCCATAAATGACAAGTGCTTACATTCTTTGCTTTTTGCAGATGATCAGGTAATTATGGCAGCAGATCGGGAAGATATGGAGTATATGCTTTGCAAATTAAAAGAAGAATAAGAAAAATGGGGACTTAAAATCAACCTTAAAAAGACAGAATATTTATGCGTAGGAGGAGATGCCTTTAATATTAATGTCGCTGATGACGAGATAGCTAACGTTTCGAAATTTAAATATCTTGGGACTGTGATTACTGACGATGGGAAAATTGATGAAGATATAACTACTAGACTTGCAATGGGGAGGAATGCAATCAAAGCTCTGCATGGCCTTATATGGAATAGTGTTTTAAGGCAAGACACAAAACGACACATATTCCACAGTATCGTGGAAAGTATTATATTATATGGAGCAGAAATGTGGCCGTTAACAAAACGCTGTAGAGACAGAATACGGTCGGTAGAGCTTGACTTTATGAGAAGATCTTTGCAGATAACAAGACTGGATAAAATAAGAAACAAAGTGGTGTGGAAAAGAGCTGGGGTTCAAACAACCATAACCAGAAGACTAGAAAATAAAGCTCTTCAATGGTATGGTCATGTCCAGAGGATGCGAAATGAGAGATGGCCAAAACAAATTTTAAATTGGATACCTGAAAGAAGACGTAGAAGAGGTAGACCTGGTTTAACCATGAAGTAATGGAGGAGAAAGGATTGGAAGAGGGTCAATGGGAGGACCGAGAATTATGGAAATCGAAAACGGCAAACTCTAAGGGGTAGAAACCGTCGAAGAAGAAGAAGAAGAAGAAGAAGTCCACTTCCTGAAAAGTCATATCGGCAATCAAAGCTCTAGAGGTGATTCACACAGACATTTACAGAGCTAGGAGGACTGTATCCTTGGCAGGGGCAAGGTATTTTGTTGAATTTATAGACAATAGATCCAAATGTGGCTGGTCAGATTTTTAAACTCCAAAAGAGTTGTGTTTAAAGCCATCACTAAGTACTTTGCTCTCATCAAAATTCAGAAGGGAAGAAATGTAAAATGCTTACAATCGGACAGTGGTCAAGACCATTCGTATGGAGGTATTCTTACAATTTAGGTTTCATTATATTCCAAAAGTCTGAAAAGGGCAACTTTACTAATTATAATCATATCTGAGCATTTGATTTCTGTAGCCGAAAGCAACAAAATAGCCTAGTTCTCTCGAAAATAAACATTTTCACAAGGAATCAGATTGTTCCAAACTTCCTTAACTAAAATAAGTCTACATTATTTTTATAGGTATAATTATGGAGCAATTGTATACATGTTTAGGCCTTCCTCATCCCAGACTGCAGATATTAATTCCCTTTTCCCTAACTTAAATGTATATAGTATGTATACGGGTGATAAGGAAATGTTTAAAATGTTCAAATCCAGCAAGTTGAAATTTTAATACTTATTTTATGATCACTAAAATATTTACGGATAATAAACAAAATATCGGAAATTGTAAAACTGACGATTTGATATTCAAGGGTCTTAACTTAAGTATGGTTCCAAAGAAATAAATGAAACATTTACATATTTTGGAATATAATGAAACTTAAACTACCAGAAAATATCCACATGCCAGTTGCACATCTGGTTTTAATGTTTTTTATACGCACAATTTTAACAAAAAACGAATAATCGGCATTTGTAGCAAACAACGGTACATTTTCTAAAATGATGCTAATATATCTTATTTTTAATTAAAACAAATTATATAAACTATTTTTTTTGCCCAATTGAAAATAGTTTAACATATTTTGCAACTATACAAAGAAAGCCCCTTTAGCAAGTTGCGTGTGCATTATAGGCAATCTTGGTTTAATTTAATTCATCCAAACTGTCTGGAACAGATGTGCTATGTGCATTGAGAACTGTGGGAAGCATCAAAGCTCTTGAAAAATTTGCTGATGTGTTTGGTGGGTTGCCTAACTTTTTCATAATGCCCTTTTCCGAAGCCAAAGTGGAGGATCTGGAATGGAACTTTCCCTGTTCAAATAATAGGGCACCAGCTGTGTTCTACTTCAATTTGAGATAGTAATAAATAAACTTATTAGACCAATTTTTTTGCACCTGGTAGGGATCAAACCTGCCAATTCCCCAATCACTGAGCTTGAGCTGAAAGGTATGGCCTAAATGCTCATTGCTATGTGGATGCCGCATTGGCATTGGTCTAAAACAATACATAACTTTTCCACGAACATTGCATTTCTTTCATTACATTTTTGAGTTTACATACTAAATCAAACATTTTATCTAGTGAATGTTGGCTAAGATAAAGAGAATTCATGTGTTGATTAATCTTCACAATACTGTTTATGCAAACAATAAATATTTGTAATTATCATCATGTTATAAATGAAGATTTAAATATAGAAATCCTTCTATATCTGATTGATCTTTGAAACTAATTGATTAAAATAGTGATTAACTTTTATGTAGTTAAATAGTCTTCACAAATAATCTTCTACAACTTTTCATACTCCTTCATCCCATTACATCTCTACCAGTCAACAACATATAAAATGATGACTTAATCACATTAATTAATGCTGAAATCTGAATCTGAAAAAAATGGTATGTTCATTGCATCTGAGAGATTGCTTCTTAAAAATAAGCAGAACCATTAAATTAAATATACTCATTGGGCTAAATCTAAAAATAAAAGGTATACATATTAATTAATACTTTAATGAAGTGTTCTATAACTAAGACTACTGTAATGCAAAAGTTGTAAGAATTGGTCAGATACACACACTTAATGTTGTAAGGTATCAGCAGTAATGTGATGTGAAAACAAAATTCTGAAGGAGAATATAAATAAATTGTAACACATTACTTCACCAATTAGTGTCATATCCATACATTCATGTTTGTACATCACAGTTGACAAGAGTAACAACATCTTTTTCCATAAAAAAACAACAACAACATGGAAACAATAAATGTATAAACTTACAACTCTACCTGAATTTTAAAAGCAAGTTTTCTTGTGACATTTGTGACTTTAATGCTAAAAATATTAGTTTCTTGAGAAAAAACTTAAGAGAACACAAGAATGCACATAAGTATTGCTGTACATAAGTATTCTTTTCAATCTCCAAAATAAATTTCTCATACTGAACAAAAGGATTGCTGAAAATTCTAAATATTAATATTTAAACAGCTGCATGAAGTATAAACTGAATTAATTTATTTCTACATGAAAATGAATGTTTCTTATTAAACATGTTTGATTATTCGTTCAATAATATTTTATAAACAAGATTTACTACTTCAGTATTTCATGTGGTTAGAGAAAACAAAGTAAACATTATTTTTTTGGTTCAAGGGCTCAATTGTTATTAGTACTGTTACAAAATGATAATGTTAGTGCTTTTCTGCAACATATCAAACACTGTAAACACATAATATGCTCTATAAAACTATGTAATGTCCAACGTACTGAAAATAGTTATGTGCAGCAAATGAAACTCACAAACAAATAATTATTAGTAGAAATGAAGCACTAGAATAATGATTTTTTAAAGATTAGACAAGGGTAATTTACAAAGTTGGTATGGACCAGGCCTGCACACCGCCTGCTCCCAAGGGCATTCTGCACTTACGAGCTGATTGTCTGCCCAAGAGAGCGCCGAAAGTGCAAGTAATAGGGATAGGAAACTTTGCAGGAAGAGGAGAAGACTGATGTTGCAAGACGTGGCACGTACATTGAATGCCTGGGTTTCTAATGCTTTAAAATTATTTCCCACTTATTTAAATGGATGATGTTAAATGGAAGCTACAAGGGCCATAATTCACTGTTTACATTTTTCTGTACACTGTTGCGTACCCACCATTGTATCCAAAACTGTGTGTATTTTTTTTAGTTGATGATCATTATGACTCTTTAACAATATTTTAAAGCAGTGGCCTTTTTAAAACTTTATTATTTTATTCTAATTAACAAAAATTTACAATTTAATAATTGATAGTTCATCAAGAATGGTATAATCTCCAAATGATAGAAAAATGAAGAAAATTATGAGAGCAATCTTTCACATCAAGATTGACATAAAAATGAAATATAGTTAATTGCAAGAAGGGTAATGTTTAGCAGCACATATATTTGTGATGAATTTCCCCATCATGTGTCTGAATAAAAGATATCAACGAGCAAACCTCTCTGATAATATATTACAGTTAAACTTGAGATTAGAATGTGTATTGTTAAATAGAATGCAAAGGGCTTAATATTTTTATACTGGGTCATAAATGATGAATGAATAGTGTTCGTTGATTTGATATTAGAATCATATAATGTACTCTTGCCAGAAATTAGAGCAGAAAATTATCATGATTTTTTTTAAAGAATAATATTCTAGTTTTGAGAGAACCATCTTATTCAATTAAACATAGTTAATGAAAAATCTGTTTATTGCTGTCATCATCAAACAAAACAATTCAGTATCATAATTTGTGTTTAGCAAAACACTATATTTGGATTACATCGTAGCAAAGTGAATTACATTATCAGCCCTACAAGCAATTATAATATTTGATGTCCATATCAAATATGTATAATCCATTGTAATTTCATATTTCACATTGTCATATATTGACAACAACCATTTCCAATATAATACTAAAAGGCAAAATTACTTGAAATGTATGTGACCGTCATGTTCTCGTCGATTGCTCTTTCAATTTACACGCTATGATTTGAATTGCACATTCTAATTGGTGGTCCCCAATTTTAGAATATGCCTCATTGCCACCCTTCAAATTTCTCTGCATTTGCACTCGAATGGCTTGCGTGTGGCTCTTGAGGTCAGACAAAGTGCAAAATGCTGTGCAGGCCTGGTATAGACTATGAACACTTGTCAAATTAGAAACAATATTATTTGATGTTAAAAATAATCCTCTTTTCCCCAAAACTTAAACTTTATAATATTTAGGTTACTGATAACTTATTAAAAATATATATTTGATATGTTTTTAAGAACAAAATAATGTCCTGCTTACATACACGGAGCACTACCAATTCTAATGATGAATTGGCTATTTTACAAACATGAAGTGAAACATCACCAGAAAGTCATTGTAAAATGTTAGTTTTCTACAGCCTGCAAAGTGCAACATTAATTGTAAGATTACCATGTAATACTGAACACAATATCCATTTTTGGGGGAAACTCCAATGACACACATCTCAGTATTAAAAAATTATTCTAGCTAAATACCCATTCATATTTACGAGTAATTATTGAACACATACAAAGGCATTTCAATTACTTTTTAAAGTATACAAAGTACAGTCTTGTCATTGATATTATGAATGTTAAAATTAAAAAGAAAAAAATGCATGCTTTAAAAAAAATTATTACACAACCTCAAAGAGATGAAAATCCAAGATGTGTTCCTTACGAGAGAAAAAGTTTCTAAATGTATTGTCACTTATTCACCAAATAGGTACCATTTTATATTGAAAAACATTATAAAAAATAATTGGCAAGTAGATGCAAATAATTTGCAATTTTAACCTTAACAGAAGAATTTGAGAATGACACTACATTTAAAATACACATAAATAATATAATGACTGTAACGTGCCAATACACAATTTCATGCTAAAATCTACTACTTGTAACTAAATAAAGTTTTTTCTAAAATGTAATAAAATTGTAAAAATTATTAAGTAGCACTATCTGACCCAACACTAATACAAAATTAATAAACAAGGAAATAAGAAAACATACAAATAAGCTACATCACAAAACAATAGCACTTCACTAAAGCATTATATTTTTAATCTTCATGCAAGTACAATTCAATACAAAATTCCTTGCTAGGGAAGGGTGAAATTGTTTTAGGTAGACTAAAAATTCTTATATTCCATTACTTATTAACTTTATTGCAAAAAATCACAACAGTACACATTTGCAACATTCTGCACACATGCATTAACTCATGCACTTGTAAACATCTTGCAACATATTTGAACACATTCTGACTAACCAATAAAGAAGTGAGAAAAATAATCACTCAAAACACTTAACACGTGCACAACAATCTGCTGGTAGACAACCAGCTGCATTTTAACAAAATAAAAAAACAAAAAACTTGCTATAAAGCTCATGAAAGTTAATTTGGAAAGCCTTGAATGTCATTCTTCCTAAAACTGAATGAGCAACTTATTTAAAAAAGATGGTAATTTTCCCAGAAACTGCTCTTATTAGCAAGCCAAAATATTCTATTAGTATTGAGAAAGCAAAAAAATGCAACACATAAAATAACTTATATAACAGATACAAACAAAGCGCTTGATATTTAGAGGTAATCCAACACTGGAAACGCTTATCCTGGTATTACTGCAATAACCTTTGGTAATTCCTTTTCATACATTAAAAATCTGGTACACTTGAAGATATTCTTCTCAACAATCTTGTATAATTACTGAAAAATTCAATTTCAATCATATTGCACAATATTATAATAACTATCATGGAATACAATAAAAAAAACAATAGCAAAACAAAATTGTACAGTATGCATTAAAAGTGTATTATACAAAAGAAAGTTGCAGATAATGTGTAATGCATTTATGAACATGACGACCAAAAAGTCTAAAAATCATTTTAATCATGCACAATATGCAGAATACATAACAACTGGAGTCCAAAAGTGGATTGCTTGCACATTTTCCAGACTGGTGCCACAGTTCAATCTTCATTAAACATTAGATCTCAACAGAAAATATATCACAAGTTTTAAAAATTAATAAGCAACAAAAATTATATTTTATAGTTCACTTTCAGAAGCCAAGCAATGTGTCAATATAAATATTAAAAATACTCTGTACAAACATCCATATACTAAATACAATATATATCCCACAGCAATATTAATATTCTCATAGTTATGAAAACATGTTAGATAACACCTTTTGTCATTTGTCTTGATATTTATAATTTATTGCAAATGAAATGCCACGTGTCACATGTAAAAAATGCAACACTTTTTATGCAACAAATAGCTCGGTACTAATTAAAAATGATATGTGTATGCTTATAATACAACTAAGAAGAAATTATTAACAGAGCTATCAATAAAAACATGAAGCCGCAAACATTTCACAAGGCTAAGTACAATACATATAATCTACATCACATGTAACAACTCATGATATATACACATCATATTTACATAAAATATTTCTTTAGATCAAGATTGAAAAACTATGTACACAAATATTTCCTTAATTTTGCCCAAGTTAATTTTAAAGTAACTGAAGGCCAGACAAAGATGAAAAATGAATAAAAATGAAGTTCACACTTTTAAGCAAATCATATTATTTTCTGTGAATATCATTTAAAATTGTCATTGTCGCCAGTAACTTTATGTATCACAATAATTTCAACAAATACTAATAAAACAGCTGAATATATTAGAATATTGAAAGTAACCCAATCCAACTTCTTAATGATAGAAAAAATGCTTACTATTCAATAAGCAGAATCATGAAATGCTGAATATCAACAAAATCATCGATAAAAAATTTCTTTCTTTGGAACTTTGTAGTAATATACTTCATGATACTATATTATTTCTCAACCAATGGAAGTATTATTTTCATTCAAAGCAGCATTTAAATTCCTACATTTAAAAAATAACCATATTAAAGGAAAATTAATGACAGTAAATATACTTTTAGCAGTGCATTGCCAATTGCAAAGTACACAAATTAAGAAGTTCTCATGAATCTATTATGTCATATAGTTAGCTGCACCACACAATGCAATTTTTTTACTCTAATATTCTACCAGAAATGATTAATTGCAGCAAATATTTCAAAATCCTACGTTATTTACTTTATTATGTTACATTCACACTAATTGTTTTCATTAAGGTTTTACAGATTAAACCCAAATCATACTTGAAGCTCTGAAACATGTTTCTTTTGAATCTGTTTATTGCACCATCATATCAGAGAGACAAATGACAATATTCTTCTTATTGCTTCACAATTCTGTCAAACATAATTGAATTCAATCTAAGAAAGAAATGGGTAATTATTTCAGATATTGGCAGAAAATCAGTGGAAAAAATTCAGAACTTTTGGAATCAAACTGCTCATTTTCAGTACAAAGCAGTAATGAATCATTCCATTTTATTATTATATTCCATGAGATGTTCAGGTAAAATCCACCTGTCTTATAAAAACAATGTATTTATTTTTAAGCCGATGTTTCCTAGTTTGTATTTCTATACATCTGGTAAGAAACCTTGATGACATTTTCTTGATAATAAATAATGAATTTTGAGAATGTTAACATGAAACAAAAATGAAAAAGTATATTTTGAAGCAACACTTATTTAGGTAAAAACACTTAAAGAATTCCACATTCTAACATACTGAAAGTTGAACATTTGTATTTCCACTCCCAGATGATTTCAATGATATTCAGTAACATTTTTGAAGGAATAGTAATGAATTTAACATGGAATTTCACAATGACCTAACAGACAACAACAAGTCAGTCCTGTAACTTCAAAACATCGCAACCTCTGAATAGGAAATCTCTGCGAAATTGTTTAATACACTCGTATATTGCCAAGAACATGTAAGTCAAAAGAACCTACAGACTTAAAAGTAAATATAGACTTATCACTAGGGGGCAGATTTTAATGAAATGTCATTTTTTTTCTTTTCACTATAGAGCAATGGCGTTTAGTATAGAAATTAATTTTATACTATGACAAATGGAAATTACTCTTTCTTACATGTAATTTTTTTTTTTGTTTTTTTGTTGTTGTTGTTGCATTTTTTGTTGATTTTGACTAATAAGTCATTTTTTACCTTTTCCTTCCATTTTTAATGCATATTTTGTTGATTTCATCATTTTAATCGTATTTGCTTCAAATAATATGTGTGTTAATGTCATAATGGTCTCCACAGAATTCCTGAGTAGCCTATTTGATTTCTTTGTTCAGAAATTGTTATGTCAGCCGTTGTATGTAATCGAAGGTTCCTGTGACGCCTTTCAGCACCATTGTTGATTCAGCCAGTTTCCGGATAACTACAGACACAGATTTCCTGGTAAAAAACAGCCCAAATCAAAAGTTTGAAAGCTGAATTCACTTGAACGAATAGAAGAAGCCTCGATTACATCAATAATGTATCCAACAGCTTGAGTTGTTCATCCAAATTAGTTTTGATCACATTTTTTACATAATTTTTCTTTGCCCTTACGGCATTTTAAAAATATTTTAAGAGCATTTTATTAATCATTTTTGGCAATTTTTTAGATCATAAAAAATCTGCCCCCTACTTATTACATTCATAATTTGAACGTAGGAGGTAATTAAATAATTGTCACTAATAATACAATACTTACTTTTTTAACATTTGATTTTTGCATTCCCTTACATATTTTAAATGTACTGTACAAGTTGCTTAAGGAAATAAATTAAAAAATCTTGAAATGGTAATAACTGTGATTATTTCTCTTCCTGATTTCTATGATCCTTGCAATGACAGGGAATTTAATTTTCTCAATTGACTTCAAAATTAAAATGAAAAACATGCCTTGCAAGCCATTTCACAGATCTTGTGGAAGATTGCACAGATTAGCAAAAAATACCCTGAGAATGGAGCAGGAAGACCCCTCTTATTTGAATGTGTGCAACTTTTGGTCATTATCTAAGTTCATAGTTATTTGAGACACTTTATATCTACATTTTAATCCTATAATACAGTTAATAGAAAAATGTTTGTTAAAAAACTATGACATACTTTCCTCACATTAGTGAAAGTTGGAATTAATGTTTAAGTACGGACTCTTAAAAAAGGGAACAAAGAGGAAAAAACAAAACAAAAAGGAAATGAAAATTATCCAAGACCATTCATCCACAGAAAATTCTGGTGACCTTACGAAGGCAAAATAAAAAGCTGCCAAATATACAATGCAAATAAAATGAACATTATTCACTTAGCAGCATAAAACAAAGTAGGCACACGTGTATTGCCAATGCGTCAAATGAGAAAACCCAAAGAAAGTCAACATATTTATAGAGCAAGACAGAGGTTAAAAAAGGGGAATGCTTTCACTTTTTTAAACTGATATTCCTCCAATAATATAGTACAGAAAACTAAATAGATTGTAGTTTCAGTCACATTTGTTTTGAAAATGCAGCACTGAGATGCTCTGTCATATTTCTACACAGAATGTTACACATTGAGAAACAATTCAATCTGGTAAAATTAAACAGAATTAAAACTTTCATAAGGCTATATACAAATTGATAATTGCACAAATACCTTCAAGTTTCAATTAAAATTATACACACTTTGAGGTGATTAAAGCACAGTTACAAGTAAAGATATTTCCAATTCAACAGGTACATTATCATCAGATTTTGTATGGAATAAGAAAAATAAATTATTACTTGCACACACTAGAACTTGAGGAAAATACAGTAAAATCTCTCTTGTTGGGCACTTTCTACAGTCAGGTAATTTCTGATATTTATCATTCTTTTATAAATGGCTTAATTTTGAAATTGTGATGATTGCAGTTTCTCTTCATTCCTTTCCACCTCTTAAGTTTCTCATTTTTCCCAATGTGAGTACCAGTGGTCTCTTTTATCTATTCTAAATTTTGAAGGAACTTAATAATAAAAATAATAGTAGTAAATAATTTACATTCAAATAGTGACACTAGTCTCAGAATCTGATGCATGAATTAAAGACAAAAAGCAACATTCAATAACTAAAAAAAAAGATATTCTCAAGAATAGGAAGGAGAGCGGAAGAAAGAAATTATACAAATAATGAAAAATAAGATGCATTTCTTTCTCTTGTAAAGCTGGAAGTGAAAATTAAAACAAACTTTCTCAATTTTATACTGTCTATTGGATTTTGACTCTAAAACTTTGAATCCCAAAAATTATTTCAGACAGTAATTTTTTTATTTACAAATTAACAGTTTTCACATTTATTTTATTGTTGAATGCATAACATTTTTAATTTTATTTCACAATGTATCAACATTCTATTTCAATGTTCAGGTTCTATGTTCCAATTTAAGATAAAGTTTTAATTACATATTTAATAGAATATGTAGAATTTTCTCTCTCTTCAATAGATATTCATTATCAGAAAACATTAAAATGAAAATGGTGAAATAACTAACTGGTACATTCTCTTATATTTCATTGTTTCATTTTAAACATTGATGAAATATAATTTCAATCATTCTAGCATGCAAAAACATATGTAATAATTTTTCATATAGGCTAACTGAAAAATAAGTAGGAAAAAATCAGCATAACACATGATTCAAATATAAGAAAAAGAAAATTTCATAAAATAGAATGCATCAGAAAATGTGACTACCTTACATGCTTTAATTACAGTAAATTCACTTATACATTTTTCAGGGGACCAAAGGGAAAAAAGGTATGAGAAAAACGCATAACTGATATCAATTATTATGAGCAAAATAATGACTCTATTTTTACACATCATTTTCCCAGTTCTTTAGCAATATTTAACTTTTTATTGCCACTCTCCCTAACAACTTAAAAAAAAAAAAATTTATCTGATATTGAAAGGGGTTGCCTTTTTCTACCACTCTTTTACGTTTAATATTGCGGACGCAAAACCAGATAGGAAACGAACTATACTTCGATTTAAACATAGAGCCTCAGAGCCACAAATTACAACGTTGGTCAGCTTGGAAAAATATCGTCAGCTGAAGGTCATCATCCCCTGAGTGAAGTTTCCCCTGAGGTGTGGACATGCAATGGGGACTTTACTGATGACCATGTGCAACTCGGTTTCACAGCAGGAACGAAGTCCGTGTCCTGCGTGGGCTACAACTGGCAGCGGCAACTCGCGGCTGGTTTCTTCAGTTTCAAGCTGGATGTTACTTGCGATTCCGTGGGTCAAGCACCGTGTTCTACGTCGGCAACAGGAAGCGCACAACTGCCACAGCCTGGCAATACCGCACGGAAAAGCGATCAATTTCAGTGGTAACTGAAAGATTATCATATGATAATTACGGCGAGCAAAAGGGCCTTCGGAGGGTGGAACAGTCAGTGCACAAACTTCACTTAGTGGTCATTATGTCGTTACTCTCTCCTGGGGACTCTTTGACCTTCCCCTCGGAGCTAGTCGTCGCCTCCTGAGATCTTCAAAGAGCACCCGACTGAAAGTTTTCGAAGTTCCGCTGCCGGAGCCGAATCTGCCCTACCTCCCCGTGGGCTCGCGCGGTCTTGGACCCTCAACTAGGCCGAGTTGAGCTTCTATATTACAAGTTGCCTCAGAGGCCGAGTGACAGGTCGCTCCGCGGGAGCGCTCTGGGGCGTGCAGACTCGATTAACATAGATGTTTTGGGTTCTCGGCGCAGGTCTCCCCGCGCCTCACCGCGATCATTTGGACATAATACAGTTTTAAAGGGACTTTTATTATGAACGGATATGTGTAAAAAACGTGTAAACATAAAACACATAACTGTAATAATTTACCATGGGAATTCTAGGAATTTATCCAGGACCTACCCAAAAACGTATAAACGTGAAAAACTTATAAGTGAGAAATGTATAAACTGAGTTTCACTGTGTAGATTTAGTATTACGTTTGAAAATCTAAAATGACATTAGGATAAAATAAAAATAGATTGTTATTAATATTGTTGTTATTATTGTTGCTGTTATTATTATTATTATTATTATTATTATTATTATTATTATTATTATTATTATTATTATTATTATTATTACTACTACTACTATTATTATTATTACTATTATTCTAGACAATAGCCCACACTTCTAATCCTGTCAAATATTCTGCCAATTTAAGGAATAATGGGATGAATCACAATAATGAACTAATCAAACACAATAGTTATGTCAAGCTACAAGAATATAGAACAATTTTGTTTCATATCTCATCCTATTCTTTAGGAAAGCAAGTACCCAACTTAAAGAGATCTTAATGCAAATATTCTTATTAAGTGACTATGTATATACCTAGAAGAGTGAAAATAAATCTCAAACTAATATGGTAGTATAGCCAAGAGAAACATGCCAAATATTGATGCAAAACTTAACAAAATGTTACAGTCACAACCAATGAACACATCATTATTCAACAAACGTACAAACCTATTTACAATTGATCATTCAAACATAGCATTCGATGCAAGTCTTGACACATAAGTTAGTACAAAGGATCGTTTATGATGTCATAACACATCACCTGTTCTACAAAACAGTGAATATATCCCATCTGACACACCGATAACACAGATAAGTAAACTAGAGAGCACATTATCTCCAGTATCTTTTGTTCTCACAAACAACTTGAAAACAACACAACAGAAATTCTGATGGGTAGATTCAATAACATAAATACAATTTACATGAAAAATATAACTTATAATTATTTAATACTATTTGAAAAAATTATCTGGCAAAATTGCTTTTGAAATGTAATAAAACTGTATATTGAGACAAGTATTATTATGCTTTGAGCTAACATTTACAATTTGCGATTACTAAGAATTCACATTATCTATTCACAACATTCCAACAATTAAACACACACAAAACTGCCTATCTTCTATCTTAAGTATTAAGTTTGCATTCCAAAATTAATCTAATTCCAAACAAATTTCATTATTTTTGTTAAGTTTTTGTGAAAAGAATTAACTAAATTTTGTCAATTGAAGAGTTCATGGCAAAGAAAAGTAACTCAACTAAGTTACATCTCGACCAATAAGGATGCCATAAATAATCAAATGATGACCATGTATTGTTTTATAAATATTCTATAAACTGGTAGTATCAACAGTTTTCTTAAAACAAAATGGAAAATGAGAATATGAAATCTTAGGCAGATATAAAACAAATGAAGACAAAACAAGAAGCAACAACAATATTGTGAAACATAATTGAAAATAGTACAGAAAAGAAAGTTTAAGCACATCCTTTGTATCCTTTGCCAAATCCAGAATAAAGAGGCTGTAATAACAAAATAAAGAAGTATAAAAAGTATCAAACACGCAGATACAACAGCATTTACACTTCATATTATCGATCATTAAAAAATACAAAAACACGTACATCCTTTTATGACAAATACGATACTGAGCATTGTCCAGTGAATCATAATTTCAACAAAGTTTCCATAAAACATCTGTATTTATAGGACCATATACCCACACTGCACAGAACACATTAACAAATATTGGAATGGTGTAGTTATCATCACATTTATAATGTCTAATTTCTTTTCAGGACTAATCCAACTTATATTCCAATACAAATAAATTATTTAAAATAAAGTTAATTATGTATTGTAATACAAAACAAATTTTAGAATTATTTTCCCTCAAGGAAAAACAGATCTATATTGTCCACTATTTTGTTTTACTCCAAAGAAATAGATGCATTTAGTACGGTGTGTTCTTGCACAATTTCCTTAATCATTATTTTCAACATTTCTTATTTTCTTCTATCAGGAACAATTTAGACATTTCGCTAACAATGGTGCTATATACAAACCTCACGAGAAGAAAATAGGCTCAAGATCTGTCATGGTAACGGGTGGGTTAATAATACCTCTCATCATCAACAGTAACACATACTCTAATTTTTTAAGAAAAGTATCTAAGGTACATAAAGATTTTCTCCAAAAGAAGATTCTCACCAACTTTCAGTATTCATCTTAATTTTTAAGATAAAATTCAACAAATGAAAACAGCTTTGGATTGAAAGACTTTATAATTCACCTTGTTAACAATATTTGATGGTCAAAAGTAACTCCAGTCCACACAAAATATTTTTCATCACTGATGATGTTGCGTTGAATTTGATGAGAAAAGAAGTTGAGCCTGTTGTTGTGACAACTGGAATGGAAGAACATCTTCTGTTGAATGGTTTTGACGATTCACCTACACAAAGAAAACATGCCAAAATAAGAAAATTTCTTTTACAGAAGTAATACATTAAAATACAAATGTTCAGTGTACAATTAGAAATATTCTTAAAGTTAAGCAGATTTATCCAATTTAAAAAAAAATAATAAAAAGAAAGAAAAGAAAAAATTTAACATTTTCAGTCACTAATTACAATAACTTATACTGCCTGCCATTGGCCAACCCAATTTGCATAGGCACAGCAAATATGCTCAAGTATGTTGTCTAGGCTATCTGGGACGAGCCGCGTATGTGGCCTTCTTCAGAGCATAGTGCTGCTACTTCAGCATACTACTTCCATGGCATATGCTGGCTGAAAAGTTAGCCACGATGACATTGACGCGGCTCGTCCCGGATAGCCTAGACAACATAAACTCCGGCCACAGAAGCCTATGCAACCAATATGCTAAAGGAATTTGGCAATCAGTCAGTACAAAATAAATAGTGCCAGAGGGCATATAGAACAAGACTAAATAAAGAGAGACGAGAGAGACAGAGGTAGAGCGCGAGTGAGTGAGCGAGAAATATCTTGGTCTAATTTACAGTGACATTGCAGTGCATGCGCACACATATATGTACATACATACACATATGCACGCATACATGCACACACACACGCACACACAATCAGTAAATCGTTCAGAAATTTTCCCCCAAATTTATATTTGCTTATCGAGTTTGAAATGTTTATACTTATTTTTTTAGGTACTTTGCATGAAGCCTCAATTACATTTTTTTAAATTTTGCAAAAATGGCTCCAATTTTTGTTATCAAACTTCTTCCTCGGATATCATAAAACACAGTTAAAAGAATGATGCGGGTCTCATTTTCGTTGAATTGCCCATTGACACAGCAGTTTGAAATTCTCAGAATAACCTTTTATTGTTGGCCGGTGAATCTGGGAGTATGGAATGGTTTTGGATTATCGAATTTGTGTTGACGTATTAAAATGAAATAAATTTGTGCTCCTAATGTGTTACAATGGATAACGTGTTTTACAACTGATGACTGAGGTGTGTTAATACGGACAGAAATTGCAAAATTTAATTTTACCAAACTGTTACTGATGCCAGAAAAGCATGTGATGTTGTTACACTACTAGTCGTATGTGCATGGTATCTTAGCCAATTGTGATAATTCCATAGGTAGTTCTAAGGGGTATGCTGGATCCTTTTGTATGTATACTGCTTGAGCTGATTTAGCACAGGAGAAAATAACTTGGAATATCCAGGTGTTTTACTTAGTATCTCTTTCTTGCTAACAGAAACAAAACCAGAAAGTCAATCAGCTTTTCTGAATTTCTCTCCCGTTGAAGTAGTCTGACACTAGGTCGACTTTGCCGCCCGATCACTCTTGTAGTTAACGCAATGAAGTAGAGAGGTGCAGATTCGTTGTGCGACGTTTCATCGCACTTAGAACGTACAATATGGAGTTGACCTACACGCAGAGCTCAATGGCATGGCGAACAACAATCATTTATAACAGCACAGAGGGTTAAGCACATACTGGCGTACTGAAAAGATTATAAAATCCACAACAGATTGCTTCTGGAAGCGAAGGGTGGTCAAAAGTAAGGATCAGAGTGGAGGTAGTAATTTCCTTTCTGCTTCATCCTGTACATATCTATAAAGTGAGGCTAGGGCAGGTAAACACTTAAATTTGGAAGCTGGAAATCCCTAAGCAGGGTTCATACACTTTCTAGATTTTCAAATTCCCTGACTTTTCCAGGTTTTCCAGTCACAATAAAAAAAAATCAGTTTTTGTTTATATATTATTTCCATAATAGATGACAATCAGAACAGGCAAAGTATGATAAAATGAAAAATTACAAGTGTACTTTACAAATGAACTATATTATAATAATTAAAGTATTTAACAATATGTAATTATTGATTATACAAATAAAACACTGTATTTAAAAAACAGAAGAATCTTGGTCCAACTACTACGACGACAATGAAATTAGTGAACCAATCTCTTCTTCAATGTGTACCATTCGAGTAGTTATGGTCCTTTTCTTTCTCTTCAGTTCACATATCATTTGTTTAGCTTTTCTTTTCTCAGCTTTCTTTTCATTTCTCCTTGCTCTTTTGTCGTCTTCGTTTCCAGTTCTTCATGATAGCCAGCTCAAGCGTTTCTAGCATAATAAGTCATATATATAGTTATCTTGATCTGTATAACTACTCCTGCTTTTATAACGCCATCCCAAACTTGTCTTGAGCGACAGAAGACTTTCTTGCCAAGTTATCAATGAGGCATTTCTTGTTGATGGAAAATCTCCTTTCGACACCAGCCTTACTGTGAGATAAAACAATCATCATCTTAATACATTTTAGCAATTCACTAGATCCATCAAAATCCAAAATGATTTTTTTCCAAAATTGATCCAATCTGTCGTATTCTGAGTAGCTTTTGAAAACATCATTTTTCCGGGCTTAGAACACATTTGCAAAGTCTCTTTCAATTTCGTCTCCACTGTACAGTTCGACAGCTCGGAAGGGGGCCGACTTTTCGTTTGTTCTGTGCATTTAGTCTCGGCTTTTTCTTTCAGGTTTCCTGCAGATCGAATTGCAGCATTTACATATTTTACATTGAGCAAATTTACATTCTTATAAAATATAATTCTGCATCTGATGAATTCTTCAGCATCCCTTCTCTAGTGAAACGACTCATAACATTTGACATCAGCACTGTTCATTCAACACCACCTAGACATACATGTATTAATCTAGATGGTGTTGGTTCATTCTGCATACAGGAACTGCATTAGAACTATGTTACTGCCCAAAGGGCCCCTGATAGCTCTTAAAAAATATTTTATACTATATTTTTCGAAAAATAAAAAATCATATAAAAAGTGATGTATGATTAAACTATCCGCAGAAAATTGTCATAATGGAGTGACGCACGGCGCATCATTGGATAATGTTTATAATATCGAATTATACTGGTTGATGCGAGAATGTCATGTACGTGATGAGAAGGTTAATTTTTTTAAACAAAAATTGCTTTTAAATTGGAGGGGAGATCTGTGAATGTAAGAATAGGAGCCCTGAAATTAATGGAGGCCCAAGGGTTCCAAAAGTGTTAAAACGGACCTGGTGACCATGGCCACGGCCTTACAAATGGCGTATTATATATGTGTCGTGTTCCAATATTAAGGGCGTATCAAATACACAATTACAGACATTACAGATTTTTCAATATACTCTGAAATTAACACAATTTATGACCATAGCACCATTTTTTCACATTTTTATGCGTTTTAATAAAAATTAGTCTTAAATAATATTGATTTGTAATTTTTTAATGGTTTCTAGTTTTTAAAGCGGAATAATGGAGAAAAGACCATTACAAAATTATAATTTCTGTTAAAACCTACATAGTTTTTACTAAATACATTCTCCTATAACCAAGGAATGGTATTATTTGTTAAAATAAATAAATACATAATTGTTATTTAAAAAGACACTAACTCCGGGAACCTAGACTTTCGACATCACCTTAAAAATATTTTCTATTGAAAAAGGATACACTAATGTAGACTAAAATGTCTGTCCTTTTCAATACAAAATATTCTTAGGTTTGGAAAATGCCAATGGTTTCAAACACTAATTCTTTCTGATTAAATATGCACTTTTGTGTTTTGAATTGTCATTCATAAGCAATTTTTATAACTAAGTTTTTTATAATTATAAATTTGAAAAACTGAATGCACTGAAAGAATTAATAATACAGCTGACTCTATTGTTGTGAATATTATCAGAATAAGCCACTAATTATTATTTATCTTTGTCCCTTTGACTGTGTTTCATAGTTTTAGAAAGAGATGTCACATTTGTGTACTGCTTCCTAATATCCAAATATAGATGGTGTCACTTTGAATAAACATATTTAATATGAAATATTTATAATACAATGTATTTGAAAAACAATTAAAAATTATTGTTTATGTCTTAAATTTCTTACAAAATATGCAAAATTTGACAATCACAATTTTTTTATTGAATGAAAATAATTTCCAGGTATTTACATAAATTCCTTGACATTTCCAGGTTTTCCAGTTTCATACAAACCCTGCTTTGCTTTTAAGAAGTTTTCCTATGTGACAGTCAGTGCAGTCTTCAAAGAGAATGAATGGTACCATTTCTCTGGCTAAACACAACCTGAAGCTTCCCAAAACAACTTTCAATGGCCTAAGCCAAACACACAGAGCTGATGCATTTAGAAGAACAGTCTTGTTCAGCAGACTTCATTATCAGAAAACATAGCTTAGTCGGCTTATCCGAGACTCTATAGACGAAACTGTCAAGATCAACATTTCTTTCTTCACAGCCATCACATTGTCTCTTCTCTGGGGAAGAGGGTGGGGGTCTTTGAATTCAAAAAGAATGGTTGAGTCCATCACCATGGTCCCCACCAATCACAGAGCCCAATAAGGAGATGCTCCAATGGGGTGCCAGGGTTGCCACAGGGATATAGTAGAGTGGCATTGCTTCTTTCCTATCATACATAAGAGGGGGGCACCATGGCACCCATTTCCCACTAACCCTGGCATTCTGTAACATAGTCCAAGCAGATTGGTCAGATAGCTCCCGACTCTCTATCTAGAAGAGGCCAGTCAGATGGAGCCAATCTCAAGGTTCCAGAGTTCGGCATACGAGTGAGCACGGACAGACCTCTCAACTTCAAAGTCACCCTTTCCCTTCAACAAGGGTCGCCATGCATTTCAAACATGGGTAGGCGTTCAGCATACAAAGAACGTCAGTGAGGAAGAAAACGGGCAATAATAGAATGATGAAGACATGAAATGGAAAGCAAAAGAATAAAAGGTGGTGAAATGAATACATGAGAACCTTTTCTACATCCCCCATCAGGACTTGGACCAACCCACTTTGACAGGGCCTATAAAAGTTTGGATCCTGGCAAGAAGAAAATATGTAATGGTCATGCATGACCTATAAAAACTTACTACTTTATACTTAGAAAAGGTGTATCTTAATTTTGATGGTCAATCTCCATTTCAAATTGAAATCTTGTCTACATACTTCAATTGTTTGAAGGAATGACTAGACAAATGTGATAATTAAGTAGTGTATTGTTCTAACTAAATAACAATTAAATATTCAAAAATTCAACAGAATATACGATATCCAAAATCACAAAACAAAACAAAAAATTCAATTGTACATGAATCATAAGAAATACAAGGGAGTCCCTTATATTGAAAGAAGAAAAAAACTTGGGGGGGAGGGGGGCTCACCCCCTAAATATATTTATCAATTTTTGGGTCAAATTTACGCAAAAATAAAATTTCATGTCAATAGGCCATTATTAACCAATGCCGACTTGAGCGCAAAATTTGAAAGTTAGGGTTGATTGGTTTTGTTTTTTTAGTCAGTGGAGAACTACTGATACATGATTAATATATAATTTTATAATAAAATTTAATTCATTCTCACACTTAAGTCAGTGTTATGGGTATTACTTTTCTTGTGGGTACTTTTTTTCAGTGTTTCTTTCTTGAAATATGGGTACAGTGAACGATGTTCTTGAACAACAACACAAATTGCTATCGCTCATCTGCAGTCAGTAGTCCATGAAAGTGTTGCATTAATTTAGCAGCCCTTTCAGCACAGTCATTCACAGCTTTCAAGTTTATAACTATCCTTTGAGCTTCTAAATATGAAGAGCTGTTTGTCCTGATCGAAGGACATTCTTCAATAAAACTAGTATTCATCTTCAGGCAAGAGAGCAGATTTTGGCTGTCAGCTTTTGGTTGACACATAGTCGGATATTGATTTCACTGAAATGAAGATTAAATTGAATTAGGAGATGTATTGTATATTAAAGAATTAATAATTAAAGAACGATCATCGGGATACAATTGTCCTTACCATATTATTCTCTATCCAATTCTCCACAAAAAGGAATATACTCTTTTTCATGTGTAGATTCTCTCTGGCTAAATTTGCTACCATTTTGATTTTGATTCACATGTCTACTTCATCATCAATCTTCTAATAAATACCACGTACAATGTCTTAATTTCTTTAGAGCTGCTTTGAAGAAGTGGAATCTACCCTTTCACGTGATTTTAGAACTTTTAAAAATCACATACCTTGATAAGGAGTCTTTACAGCTGCTCTGCATCGAAGCCACGGTTTGACATAAACAGTTACAATCAACAGAGAGATATTTCTTAAGTAATTTTTAATTACACTGGATAGTTTAGGCTCTGATCTTAGCAGAAACATTTTTAAACATTAAATAGCGCTTGCCATCCATCGAGCTCGATGCATCGCTTCGGAAGGATGTTTCCAGAGTGTCTCCTCAAAATTATTAGGAAGATCTCTACAAGTTCACGATAATCCCCTTGTAGTGTTGGTTTATATAATTCACTTCCATAAAAGTCCAACATTTGTTTAATTTCAGACTCATTAAAAAACATTTCTCCACATTCTTTTTGCCACATTGAAAATTAATGTCATTAACACTTCCCCAGCTTTCCTTAAAATGCTTAAAAAGTGATGCTTACTACATCATGTATTTCACATTCAAACATATTGTAAAATAAGTTTGTATATGTGATGATGGCACAGAAAGAACAACAATTCTGTGTCCAATTTTTCTTCAAGAAAGACCTGCTTTAAAATGTCAAGTGTTTGATGCAGTTGTATCACAGCAAAGAATTTGTAGATTGTCTTCAAAACCCCAGTGCGTTAATACATTTCAAACAAAGTTAGTTTGCTCTTTACCAGAAAAATTTTGCAATTTTGATGAGCTGCTGACTGTCCCTAAATGTAACAACAATTGCAAGTCTTCTTTCATTTGGTTCTTTGACATTGAATGCAGGCAACAGTTTACCATTGCAATGAACAGATAGAATTGAAGATATGTTACTCTTAAAAGCAGATTTAAATGTTTCATAACAAACTCTTCTCTTCTTGTGCCTGACTCAAAGAATAGAAGATTTATTAATAGAAGGTTCTTCGGTTCAAGGGCCAATGTTGACATCTGAATGATGTATACAGAACCCCTAACACTCAGCCTGCATCTATTTAAAGCAGCCATTAGTTTAGGAGTTATAAAAAATTTGGTAACATGCCTTGCAGTATTTTGTATTGACAGCAGCATTGTTAAACATGGCAATTGTGGCACACAATTGGCACATCTAACAATGCCTGAAATCTCCATAATGGCAGCTGGGTCTTTGAAGTTCTTGTATCCTTTAAGAGACTGAACCAAAAAAAGTTTCTTAAATTTATTTCTTAGCTTGAATTTTGTATAATGTATAATAAGCCTTATGATGCGGCAAATTGAGCCTTGAATCATCGCTTTGTTGAAATATTAATAAATGCAAATTAACTGCAATAGTTTATTAATGAAACCGTTTGTCTCATGAATGGCCAAAATATTTTTCCTTGTTAAATATATCAAAAATTGACAATTTCTTTTAAACTCACCTGATGAGGTTCTACCATTATTGACGTTGCCTGCGGATGCTGCCTGACAAGAGGAGGGTGACTTCCAACAAAGAGATCAGACGACACAGGTACAGGCATGTCAGAACTCACCACTCCCTCTTGTCCAATAGGATTTGTTGTACTACTTACTGCGCCAGTTGAATATGGTAATGTCACCTGAAAGAAATATATAAAAGATCACGGTAAATTTAGCATGTAAGGCATGACAAAATGATAGTTTGTTTAAGCACAGGTCTGAATTCTGCATGTAAACCATAAGAAGGATTTTCACCAATATTTATATTCCTCCATTAATTTGGTTGACGTTGCAGCCCATTCAATTCCAAAACGGGCAGAAATCCCAGTATTATAATTTTACATAATCGTTATTAATGCGAGAAAGTATTTGCTGTTGTAGCACCACTATTTTTGTAATTTTATTCAACATACTGAAAACTCTGAATTTTGATTCTATGACATTCAAAGGAATATTTTCATTATGAACATTTTTTTTCAATCTTACATTTAAACAAAATTCACAAAGCTTTAGAGTGGTTCGAAACTGAAATTAGCCTTCTTCTGAAATACTCTCTGCATCCATTCCTGATTTATTTACAGTACACTACAATGTCAACTAGCATGGGGAGAATGAGGAAGTGAGCTTACAGTTCCACCCTTAACCTGCCGACCAGCCAGCAGCACAGTAA
The DNA here is from genome assembly GCA_038098605.1 of Gryllus longicercus. Taxonomy (NCBI): domain Eukaryota; kingdom Metazoa; phylum Arthropoda; class Insecta; order Orthoptera; family Gryllidae; genus Gryllus; species Gryllus longicercus. The sequence goes on from JAZDUA010000421.1 coordinate 1,237,504, forward strand.
GTGCAATAGGTTTAATAGCATTCCATTTTCTATCAGATATCATTCCATTCTCCAACTCATTTTCATGAACTTTAGTAGCTTCTCCAACAACACTAATTTCATCAAAAAGCGTTTTACATTTTATGGCTACATTAAACAGTAATGCATACTTCCATATTTTCTCATTCTGGTGCAGTTTTCAACATAATCCATAATTCAATTTGGACAAAACATCATGTCATTTGCTGGTCCCTGTGAAGTCCTGAGGGAGGCATAGGGCATCTTCACCAAACTGGGACAGTCTCGAATAAATCAGGAAGAATGGTAGATTTACCCAGAATAAAACCACTTACATTCAACTGCACTGGAGGTAATAAACCGTATCGAGCCATCAGAAGTTGTTCTGACACTCGTCTCAGTTCCTCCTGTTGCTGAACAATCAGCTGTTGAAGCTCTTCATGTTTGCGTTGCAGTTGTTCCTGGATCTGGCTTTGAGCAGTTGTCATTACTATTGGTTGCCGCATAAGCTAAAACAGTATTGAAGTGTTAAACTCATCCTGAGCACACAATTTTAAATCTACAATCATTTACTTAGGAAATGAGCTCTTAATAAATTGATGAAGATAAGCCTAATTTAAAATCTTAAGAATGACATATAATTGTAACATACTGCAATTTTAATCATAGTAGAGATTACAAACATCTACATCACATCTAGCCAAATTCATTGAAAATTTAAAGCAGGGTTGAAAAGACGAGAAGACAATGTCATATCATAAATGCTATATCAGTCTGGCAACTTTTTAAATGGACAATTGCTGTCATTCACAAGGGTGAACAAATCACAGATTTTCTTAATTCCCCTGACGTTTCTAAGATATGTTTAGTCAGTTATAAAAATTCTAAGCGTGACATATAAAAGTATGTCTCAATTATTGCTGTGTGTGATGTGTGATGTTTCGATGAATGCTGTAAAATAATTGAATTGCAAATTTATATTACAATATTTTTTTTTCATTTCGTTTATTAAGGTAAATTACCATACATTTAATAAAAAACACAAACATAAAAAATTATTAATTTTAAATTGTTACGAATATAAAAAATATTTAACTGTAAATAAAAAATGGGCATTATCACATTTGTTGAGGGACTTATTATCGCTATGAGCTTGCAGCATGAAATTAAAATCACTGAATTTTTTATTCTCCACAACCACAACTATTTCAAACATGTTAATAACTCTAAAGCTCGTGAAACTACTAATTTTATTGATTTTCAAAAATTGTCCTAAAGTTAAAATTTTTAGTTTACAAAAAGTACACACTGAAGAAACATCTCCCTTTCCTAACCCTGTGTATTCGAATTTTTAAGTTAATTAAAAGGAACAGAAAATATACGTTTCTCAATCATTCTGATCTCTCCTTCTCACCAAGGCATTATCCAGGGCTGTGACATAATTATTCTAGAGAACACTGCTTCCTACTAGGAGCAGATGGGTGGGTAATCAAGAGAATGGAGCCACATTATAAATTCTAAACTATTTAATGTAGAGGGGCAAAGGCTGATGGCCAAAATACTTGATACGATTCCAATGCAACAACAACAAAAATTCTGAGATTGCAATGACATCAAATGAAGCAGTCTAAAAATAAATTTCTTTTGTGATCAATAAGCATGAAAAGAAAAAGATACCTCAGGTGCAGGGAGAGTTGTCACCACAGCTGCTGTCCCAGGGAATCCGGCTGCCAGCACGGGTTGAACAGGAATCGCTGCAACGTACTGCTGCTGTGGCTCCAGGAATGTTGCAGTGGAAGGAGTCACCTGCTGAGGGGTTGCCATTGTCAGCAAAGGCTTACCCAGTACTTGCACGCCGTGCACACTTGCACGAGATCTCTGTGACAACATGCATGCAGTCAGTCTATCACTAACACAAGGTACTCTGACAAGGGTCAGTGCACTAAAAGAGAAATCAAGATTATCTGACATATTAGTCGATACGTACTGTACTGTCAAATAAACAAGAATGAGTCATGAAGATTCTGCATACATTTTTTGTGAAAACAATCAATTAGCTTATTATATTCGTCAGATGAAAATTTGAAATAATAAATGATCTAAGAGTATATTAAATAACTTAATCTAACTAAACCCAAATTTATAGAAGCAGTAGTCACCATTAACTTTGTATGACAGCCAGGAATCCTGACTAATGGAGTAATCTTTCTCCATGATGCTATTCCATATTCAGCTGGTGTCCCCAAGAACTGATTTTTGTACAAAGAACTTAATAAAAATAGCTCTTTTGAAACTTTTGTACACTTTTTGAGTTATGATCGTCACTTTCTGATTTTATCTCATACATATAAACTCATAATACAATACAAAATTGGCAAGTTATTTATAGGGGCCATCTCTAAGACATCCCAAATGTATTACGTGTGTGTGTAAATAACAACTTCCAGCCGTGAGCACCATTTGAACTCTGGCATTCAAAAGTACTGCTTTGTTCTATCCACTAGGTCTGGCACTTCCAGAAGAGTCAAAAGACAATATGAATTATTTCCCAACAATTAAGAAACAATGTATGTTTCATGCTATCACTATGCTGCAAGTTGCAAGTATCATTTTGAAAATGATTCAGAAATACAAGAAAAATAGTACAAAATACTGAATAAGATTCTGAACTACCTGTTCCTATCAGAATACTAAAGCACAGTAGAATCAAATTGTGTCAATCTATTAACAGATATTTTAGCAACCATTACACTCTAAACAACAAAACACAAATAACTGAAGTAATGTCCAACAAAAGAAAAAGCGAACCTAACAAGGCAACATTTATTTACAGTTCAAATTACAGAACCTTTCGACTCATCCTTGTTTTCAAATTGCCCTCTGAATAAAATGTTTTAAAATTTACCCACGAAGAACATGAGAATATATAGGTGAGAAAATTAATATAATTTCTTTGACAAGACTACATACACAGCAAATAAAACAATGTGCAATAATTTTCTTCCTCTTTCATACTTTTATTGAAATTATTTTATGAAATTTCATTGTTATAAAACGTCTGTATTTCTTTGAAACATGTCACAGAGAACTAGATTCAAGAAATTTATATAGGAATTCATAAGTTCATTAATGCTTGTACTACACAAAATTAACACATTGAGTGCCGTGAGGTCACCAGAGGCATCAGCTGACACCCTTCAGAGGGGTCAAGAGAATGCCACAGTCTCGGATCACTTAGAAATTCTAGCAAATCTATTTTGTGTCATTGAATGACTGTAGTGACAGCAGCTTGTATCCCCTCTGGGTGAAACAAAACATTTCAAGCATGGCCTGCAGGTTTGCCTACCAATGTCATCAATGAATTTCAAATATCTTATATTGACAGGGACGCGCCAGCAATGCACTACACAAGAAACGCATTTGTGAAAGGCGGAAAAAATTTGGGCATTTTTTTAATATCTGCATTACACTTACATTTTTTTTATTTTAAATGAGTTGAAAAAATAAATGCACTAATGCATAATATAAGAAATACACTTTTCGAAGATTCATCAATTTCATGTAATATAATATCAGTTAGATTTATTACTCATGCAGCAACAGTGAAGTCGTCACTTGACTGTTAAGCTGTATAAGCTAAATAAAATCAGTATAAGTATAAATAAAGTCTCTATAAGCTAATCTATGTTACCAAATTTAAAACATCAGAACACAGAGGCTGCAAGGAAAAAATTGCACAAGAGTGCAAATTACCTTTACATTGACCATAGAATACTATATCATAGCTGTCCCTGGGTGAAACCAAAGCTCCTCATATGAATGGCACTCAGAGTGTTAAACTTACACTTTTTAATAATGCAGCAATCATATATAAAATATTTGCAATCAATATTTTGTCTTCTATACTAGGTCTACCATTCTCTCTGACAACTTATCCTTTAACATGTTATAAGTAGAATATTTCTGCGATAAGTTGTTATTAAAAAGTCCAACATAATTCATATTTACAGTAAAGTCACCAAATAGTGATAAAAAAATAAATGTAGTTTTGAACATAAAAATAGCAAAAAAACATATTATTTCACATTGTTCTATGCACAATGAAGACAAACTACAAACAGAAAACCTCTTACAATTAGCAACAAAACATATATTTTGAATTAACTCTACCACACAAGCAAAAACATACAGTCATTACAAATGTAAACATAAGAAAATAAATATGAACAAAAGATTTGAGTAGAAGTATTATAACTGAGAATCAAATAACATTAATATATACAAATATAAAATAAAAGAGTAGCAATAGCATGCTTCAAGCATATGAAATAGTTAAATCAAAAGCGAAGGGAAAGATAGAAAAAAGATATGATGCAACACTGAGTTAAAGAAGGTAATTACACTTTGTTTGTTTAGAAACTAAATTTTTTTAAATTTATTTATTATTATTGTTGTTAATGTTATAATAATTATTATTGTTATAATTATTATTATTATTATTGTTGTCATTTGCTTCTCACTACAACCAATTCTCATTAAAACCGCTGAGTTTACCGAAATATAAACATTAATTTGTGATACATTAAAAAATCAAATTAATATATTCACCAACATCATTAAAAATTTACTAATTTCAAATTACTTTATTTAAATGCATTTTATTTTATGTATAAAATCCTTGATCCCTGTGACACATGGAATTCCATCTGTTAAAACCAGCAGTTGCAGCTAAAATTATTAAGATATTTATACTACTTCATTGAATTCAATGATAATTTTTTCTTTCTATGATTGAAATGTATTGCAGACAAGAGTAAGGGATTTGAAAAGGAAAGTTTTGCAATGATACCGAGTGTTGAATAATGTAAAATAATTCAAAAATTTCTAGAAACATGGCTACACATAAAAACAAACAAACAAGCAAACCAGAAAATGGAGAAGTACAAATGTAATCTAAAGTTTCGAAAACAGTATTGTCAGGAAATAGGGAAAATGGCAGCCAATTAGCTCAAAGGTCTAGAAACAAAAATGTAAAAAGATTTTAAACTCAGGTTAAAAGACAGTATCTACAGAAAAAAATGAATGAATATAATTAGCAAGCAAATTCGCTTTCCACAATGCACAATAACAGCTAACTGCATGCCTTTTGATGTTACTATCCCCAAACATATACAGTACTTCTGCTTCCACACCAGACTTTGATTAAAGATAGGTACAGCTCCTGTGTCCTCACAAAATTGATAGTAAATTTCTCAGCATTTTAATGGCAACTTTTTGCTTCTTTTAAGAACTATGCTACAATAGCACATACATCCTTGCGTAATTTGTAAAAGTTATGTAATGTATTACTGAATCTGTGCAAAAAGTTTGACAATTTAAAATCTATTCCAAATGTTTTTGTTGCCCATGGCAATTTATTTCACTTTAGGATTGACTATGCAAATGTTTCCAATACATCAAAAAAGATTACGCGGCAGGTTGCTGCAGCCCCGCTGACCGGGAGATCCTAGGTTCGAGTCCCGACAGTGGCAGGATTTTTAACACTAGCTCGTTAACTAGGTGAAATTCAGTTTCTGTCTGTAGAATTCTAGCGGACGGCTGCTCTGATCGGTAGTTTTCCGTGGTTTCTCCGGTCAACACCAGGCAAATGTCCGAGCAGTACTCTAGCAAATGGGCCATGGACCGCGCGTGATCTCACCTTCTTCTCCCTTGTTCTATCCTCACCCCTTACAAACACACTTACACTAACACGCACTACACAACCACACATGCCGGGAGACCCGTCAGGAGCCGAGAGCTTGTCCTAGCTGGGGCGGTGCCCCACTGGTGGGATATACGTGGTCGGAGAAAACCCCGCTAGCCGACGGTAGGTCGGCGCCAAATCTCGTCATACAGCAGAGGAATGATCACCGCCACCTCCCGAGCAAAAAACATGCATTACACTTACAGGACTAATGACCCTGGTAGTTGACGTGCCGGGAATCACTAAACAATCAATCAATCTAACTTTGAAAATGGGAAAGAAACAAAATTGTTTGAAAACTATTAATATTTTTTAAAAAATGTGCTCACAAAATAATTTGAAGATGTAATATTGAAGAACAGAATGCATTAATAAAAAATCAGTCTTTAATAATGTAGTAAGTTGTAGGAAGGTGTCAAAACATTTTGAGGTTTTACGATCTTTCAAATTCCAGAAGCTTTAATGAAAATCAAATCTATGATATATTATTAAGTGGACTTAGCTGTATTTGAGCAGTATATATTTACCGTATTTACCCGAATATAAGACGAGGATTTTTTCCCGTTTCCATCCTTTAAAAATCGGGGGTCGTCTTATATTCGCATATGAAGAAAACGCAATATCAACGGTATTATATTGTTCCCGGTATAATACAAGTTATCTTCACAAAGAAAAGCCATTTGTAATAAAAATTTCTCTTTTTTATTATTATTGGATGTGTTTATAATTGAAGTAATAAGTTGTAGAATAATTTCCCCAGCCGTTACACAGAAGCGTTAGATAGATTTAAGTTTTCCTTAGCGGCTGTTACCAGTGTTGTAACGGCTGTGACGTTGCCAAAGCCTTCCTCGTGGCCAACGAGAGACTCGTAGGCCATGAGCCTTCCTTCTCCAACCGCGTCGTTGAGTACCGCGACTTTATTTGTCGTTTGGTAGTCGTGTTCGTGCTTGGTGGTTGTGTTGTGTAGCTGCGTGCTGATACATTAGTATGGCAATGGCCGACCACGTGGAGAAAAGAGGAAGTGTACAACTTACCAGAAATGTATAACGACGTAAAAGTTAAGACGCAAACTTTAAATTGCGAATGATTCATCTCGCTGAACAAACGAACAATAGTGAAGCTCCACAACGTTATGCAATATGTGAAGCAAATGTACGGCGTTGGAGAGGTCTGAAGGAACGCCGAAATCTTGTAATTCCACAAGGAAATGTTTCCGTGGACCACAAGTGGGGCGCCATCCCGAAATCGACGATGAAGCTGTCGAATTCGTAATAAATCGAAACAAGGGTTTCGGAGTTTCTATAAACAGCATTCGCATGAAAGCATTAGAAGTAGCAAGAAGGAGAAACATTTCCAGACAGGAATTCAATGCGAGTGTCGGTTGGTGCATACGGTTTATGAGAACGAAAGGGTTCAGTCTGCGTAGAACGATTTCCCTATCGCAAAAGCTGCCTGCAGATTATGAAAAAAAGAAACTTCTGGAGTACCAAAAGTACATTATTCAATTGTGCCATCAACACAACCATTGTTGAATCAAATGGGGAATGCCGATGAGACCCCCGTGTACTTCGACATGCCTTCTAACAATACAGTGGCTACAAAAGGGTGTAAATTCAGTTATGAAAAAAACATCTGGAAATGAAAAAATGCATGTTACGGCCATGCTGAGAGTGTTGGCAGATGGCAGGAAGCTACCACCATTTGTTTCCTTGAAAAGGAAGAATTTGCCCATAGAAAAACTACCAAGTGGAATAATTTTTAAATGCAATGAATCAGGGCGGATGACTGAAAGCTTAATGATTTCTTGGCAACAAGAAGTTATCGGGAGCCCGATTACAGCAGAGAGGATTGTTAACCCTCGATGCCTTTAGGGGCCACCTTACAGAAGAAGTGAAAAAGGAAGTTGCTAGTTTAAAAACAGATTTAGATGTGATATCAGGAAGCATGATCTCACAGTTGCAAGTCCTTGATGTGACTGTGAACAAATCTCTCAAGCACCAACTCAGACGCCAATATGAAGAGTGGCCGTTATCAGGAAACTGCCCATTAACTCCTGACATCAAAAAACCTTCAGTTGGAAAGCTTGGTTAGTGGATTCTAACTGCATGGAATACTATATCAACTTAATGCATTATACAAGGTTTCAAAAAGTGCTGTGTAAGCAACAGTCTGGATGGCACAGAAGATGATGATTGGGAGATGATTAAATGATGAATGTGGATGTGGTAAAATTGAAGTTTAGTGTTATCTAGGCTATCCGGGACGAGCCGCGTCACTGACATGGCGGCTAACGTTTCGACCACCGTATTATGGCCTTCAGAGCGTACTGAAGTCTTCTTACGCTCAGAAGGCCACAATGCGCTGGCCGAAACGTTAGGCACCATGTCAGTGACGCGGCTCGTCCCGGATAGCCTAGACAACACAAACTGTGGCCGCGGAAGCCTACGCAACCAAATTGAAGTTTAATTAATGTACTGTATAAAATATTGATATGCACAAAATAATTTATGCATAATGTTTATAAACATGTAAGTAATATAGATGTGTTTTTTAATTTCATTACCTAGTAGGAGACTGATATAAAGTTATAAAAACAAGGGTCGTCTTATACTGGAGTATATTTCCCCCCAAATTTCACGGTGTAAAAACATGACTCGTCTTATATTCGGGTAAATACGGTATGTGTGTGTGTGTATGATTAATAATATTTGAGAAAATTTTGACTCCATCATCATTTGTTGCAAATTACTGGGACTTGGAGTGTGGCCAGATCCATCAAAGAATTTTACAGAAAAAATCCTATGAATAGTTTAGGTGCTAGTGTTGTCCACTGAGGGACAAGCATTTTGACAGATATAGAAAATAAATAAATTTATTTTGGTATCAGAGACTCTCAAAACATGTACTTCATTATCATCATTTTTGCAGCCTTTTACTCTTGTACTATGTATACAAGAAAATAAAAATTGATTTACTTCCATGGCCCATGATAGTGAGCATTTTAAACCAGGCATGAACATTCAAAAATCTTTATACGTTTATGTAGCAATAATCAATAACACTGCTCATGACTCAACAGTATGTAATGTTTTGTGGTCTGTAAGCAATACATTTCTGCATGTTTTTGAATCTGAAGTAAAACATGCAGCAACATTTAACACAAGCACCTAGAGAGTTTACCAAATTATAAAATTTAAAAATTATTCTTATAAAACACATTAAAAAAAAGTTCAATTTTATCTCGGTGATTATTATTAACTTTTAAAATTTTTACTCATAATTATTTCTGTAACAAAATTATCTTATTAATGCTCTTTTTATGTAAACATTGGATTTTAGTTGGCAGGGTAAATGTAAGTAAAAATTAACTGATGTAACTAATTTACTTTATCTGTAAAATAAAAATAACTATATTTTACAGAAATGAAAAGAATTGATAAATGGAAAAAGCTCTGAAAATAATTCTACCATTCACAACACTAAATTTTATGAACATGACATACCAACACAATGAACATAATAGATCTACAACTTAAAAACCACCAATGAAAAACTTTGAAGATTTTCTGAAAATAGTGAAGGTATTATGTTTCACAGCATCATTTAAAAATAATAAATTACATACATCAACATGCATCAATTCTACCCACTGAACGTATCAACAGCTACAAAAAAAATCCCTCCCTGCACTGATTACCCAAACTTTAATCTTCTTTACTCGGATGCTTAAATGTTCAACAAGTATTGAAAATAAAAACAAAAATATTTAAGAAACTTCTTAAAACAAAGTAAATTGCTTCATATGCTTTTTGTGTAAAATATTTCTTACCAATACTTTACAAATTAATTTTAGAAAGAAGAACCTTTTTGAAAGAGAATTTAAAAATGGTACTTGTAAATTATTCCAACAGTTTCAATAAGTTGACCCAGTATCTGTCATTTCACCTTGCTTTAAATTCCCTTCCCTTTATGGGCAACAACAAAAGGGACAAAGGGGGATTTACAGAAAAAGTAATATCATTTAGCATTAATAACATAGTAATCGTGCCTTACAGTCTAACACATAATGAGCTTGTTTCTACAGTGTGTGTTAAAAATAAATAAATAAATGTGATGTACATTAAAGAAGGTATCCAATCACAAAAATTCAATGTTACAAACAAATTGCCTAAAACACTTATACCATCACACTGGAGGACTGTTGAAACAAAGCAATAACCTGTTTTAAAGGAAAAATGTAGGAGCTGTGCCATAATATGACAAACGCTGATTTTTTTCACTTATTCAGATAATGACATTAATATAATTTTCCTCCTCAAAAAGAAAGAATGGAGAATTTTCAAAACAGATTTTGCTTGTGTCAAATTGTCTGCTCCTGGTCTCCTTCCCATGCAAAGACCACTTACCTCCAAGTGAAAGAACATGTTAACCTTCTTGAACAATGTAATTTCAACTCCAAATTTGCCACATACATTTCATTGCAATGCATGGCAAGACCAGGAACAAGTCATCAACTAGCTTCAGATTTCTCCATATACACACTGTTACTAAAACAGCTCTCATGCTTCTCACTAGGTATTTTTAACAATTAATGACTTACACACCCACATACACACACTCATCCACATATCAACACTTACACATACAAACACCTCCAGACACACACAAATGCAAATACCATTGTACATACAAGACAAACAAATCTATGAAAATTATTATGTATAAAAGAATTGCAAATTGAAAAAAAACAGTGAATACAATACTTATAAATTTATTACCCAGAACACAAAATTGAATTAAAATCAATTCTCTAGCTTGTTTACTTCTACCCACTAACTAATTTACCTACCTAAAAGTAAATCACACATATCAGAATTGACATACCTCTTAGACTGTGAAATTCTTTATTTTTTCAAAAAATTACATCTATCAACTTGTTCTTTCATTTCTGAAATTTTATTCAAGATCAACACTTTTTAAGCAATACCTCCACCATTTGGTCATTCAATAGAAATATAAATACAACTCAAAAGAGTACAAATGTCAGTGTTACAATTTTTGACTCTCAGTTTCATTATTATGATGTTAAAAATGTGAATCTTAGATATATTACTATTGATCTAACAACTAGCAATCTTCTCTATAACATTGCTCAATTCCCTGCTTTTAATGCTAACAAAAAGACAAATTCAATGTGTTCACCAAATACTTGTATCATAATAACAAATTTTATTCACATCTAGATGTGTGGAGTTTCATAAAAGCATTCATGCACAGTTGCATATATGTACAAACACATGCACACACACACACACACACACACACATTGTTGAAACAGTCATGTTTGTCTCAGACATATCTAGAAAATTACATGGAAATTCTTTTCATAGATTGTAACAATAAAAATTAAAAGGGGTTGTACACCAATAAATTACTCCAAAAGAGTAGAAAATTATTTTTAAATATGAAGTAAAGTGAATTTCCATGTCGGGTCCACAAATATCCTGTATATCTTCTGATCTGTACTTTAATGAAACAAGTTGCAAGGATGAAAATTGAAGACAGAATTATTATCTACAGACAATCGAAGGAAGTCCCAAGACACACTGTAACACACTGCACTTCATGCGAATGTTCTCACTATTTCCTCGTAAGAGTGAACAGTGTGAGCTTTGCAGTATCTGAGAAAGTCTAAGGCTCATCATCTTATTGAACGTTGTAATTTATACTGAACTTTTCACAATACTGGTGATATTGGTGTTGATTGTCAGGTGGGCAGTGCTTCATTTGCATGAAAAGTGTCATCTCAATTACAAGACTTTTTTTGAGAATCCCAACTGTGATGGTTCCAAAAAGGAAGTTAATGTTCCTATTGGAAAAACGTGACTTCATACATTCAGTTGAAAACAGTAAAAATTAAAGATAACCTTTCAAGATATGAACTTAAACTAGCATTTCCCACTTATCCGAGTTCCCACCTTCAAGAGACAAACATATATGTCCTCTGAGGTCTCTTGTAATAGGGTTCTCCTGTAATAACTATATTTTCAATCGCACGCTGGTACAAAAAGAATAGCATACCCTTTGTCCATCCAGAAACATTAAGTTGGATAATTTCATAAAATGTTACAGATGTGGTATTTAAAAGTAAATTAATAAATTTGTTATTGTGAGTCAATTTACATTTAAATGCAAATTATTCAGCAAGTAAACATGAAATTAATTTTCACGAAGGAGGAGGAATATCATATTTACACACATTAAAAAACAAACCTAATAAGTTATATACAATCACAATACAGAATTTTAAAGTGGAAAAGGAAAGGGGATGTATCTAAAAATTAACTATTCAATTAATATCAGTGATAATCTCAAAATCAGTTACTCTTAACTCAAACTTGAAAGAAAGTTAGGGTTGCTAAGAATTTCTTATTCATCAATTCCTGTTTCACTACATCTTTCCATCCAGCATACAATTTTTAAACCTCAATTTAGGCTTTATGAGCAGCAGTTCTCAAACTTATTATAGAGCGTACCACTTTTTCTTCAAACTTGACAGTCCCATACATTACTAATCCCATTTTTAATCTACTGGTACATCAGGTTCACAAATTTCATTCATTCAAATTCCTTTTAAGTGATTTTCAATTTATGTTTAAGAGTTTACTGTATCGAGAACCTGTACTAAGCACTGGAAATTATTGTGATTGGATTAACCCAAAGTATGCTGACTGTCCATTTAAAAAGTATGGTGACCAAAGAAGCTCTTAAGGCTGAGAAATGTTTATATCTAACACACAAACAACAACTTTATGTACAAAAGCCAACTGTTATTTTAAAAGTCACTTTAAGTTGTGTGCCAACAACACAAATTTAATGCTAACAAACTTCATTTCCATGTAGAAAAGAAGTGCCCTCAAACAAAATGTCCTTTCTCTTAGACACCTACCAAAGAAATACAGTGATAAAAAACATACCAATATTTCTCAGAATCTAAATAATTCCTGAAAACTAATACATCTTAAATCTTACATATATAATGATGCCTTGTTCTAACAAGGACAGTAAAGACATCTATAGCACTCTTCACAAATGGACTCTCAAATTAGTGGCTACAAATTCATCGGTGTATCTGAGTTAATAAAGTAAAATCAAAATAAAATGATTGTTAACAGTCTAGGAAAGATTTTAACCATCATGAATTCTAATATCACAAACTCCAAACTTTCTCACTTACTGCTTTCCACTAAGAGTATTTTTTTAACTTGTGTCTTTGCATGGCTTACCACAGCAATTAAACTGGTTAGCTAAATCTTTTGGAAGATCCAATTCTATTCCGTTTCAATTTTGAATTTTTTAAGAATATTGGTTTATCCATGAAAATAAAGTCACGTATTTTAAGTATTTTTTTAACATAGGCATTGCAAAACTTTATGGAGTCATCACAAATATAAGGAAACTCCTCCAGTTTTTGCATCAATTTGTAGTTTTTCTTTTGAAAGGTATTCATGACCAACTTAAAAGTCATGTACAAAACCTGGAAAGTTCATATGCCACAGTTTGAGAACCGTTTCAAAGATATAGTTGACAATTTCTTTATCTTTTTATTCATTATCTCTGGAAGTTTCCCCCCAAAGATAGAAAGGAAAAACAAAAAACCACAAAATCTATTTTGTTATTTATAAATTTTACAGCAAGACACTTGGAATATGCACCTCACAGATATTTGAAGAGAGTGCATACTAAACATTCTAATAATTGCAAAACATTAAATGACAAAGTTATGAGCAGGTAACAATGTTGATTCACTCTATCTGCAGATTTTATAACTACATATACAACATGACTACTTACTTTCAGAATTTCCTTCCGGATCCTGCTCAAAAATTGGGAGGAGGATCTAAGATTTCATAGAAATATTCAGAAACAAAGTAAATTGAAAATACATTTTTTGGCATCATGTGATCCATGTTAACATTTCAGTGTATATTTCAACTGTGTTTCTTTAATTAACACAAGTACACAGTTAAGTATCTGAAGTAGACTAATAACACAGCAAAATATTAATAATACAAGGAGCATTTGGAAATAACATATCATATCCTCATTATATTTAAAAAACATGGACTTGGTCTTGCAAATTAATTATTGCTAATACATTTCACCAAAAAGATCACTGTGTTGTTCAGTGCATGAGAAATGTTAACTCACATCTCATGCAGAGGTGTATGAGCAAGTGAATCAGTAACAAAACAGTGGGACATTCATGTGAAAAATAATTGATGTGATGGTTTTTGTGGAAAGAGCATGTTTCAGAATCTAAAATTCATTGCCAATACGAGTTGTGTGGAAAGGAAGTGCCTATTCAACATACTCTTTTTGAGTGGTTTCAAAACTTTAAGAGAGAAAATTAAACTGTTGGGAGAAGCAGTGGTCATTGCTTCATGACACATCACACATTGGCTGAAATCCAATCAGGTCATGAATATGAGGCATTAATTATATCAATGGTATTCTCACAACTGCCCCACTTTATAAGTTCACAGGATTTAACCTCCTTTAAATTACGCACTGTTCAATAAAATGTAGAATGCATTGCATTAGTGAAGTCACCTATTATCCTACAATGAGCTACCAATAGGTTATCTGCAACTGAAGTATTCCCAAAGAATTATTTACTGTAACCATAAGAAATCTTCCAAAGCTACGTCAGTGGTGTACATTTGTAGATAGTTATATCTCAAAAATTATTTAAAAAGTGTATTAATTTGTGAAAAACCTTAATGATTTGTCAAGAAGTTCATTTCAGTAATAGAATTCATCACTTCCATCTAGACGTCTGGTATTGAATGACTTTTTTGGTTTATCTATCTCTTTCTTCTTTATTTTTTCATTAGAATGTGATAAAATTCATACAATTCTCAATGTACACTGAAAGATTATAGGAATCAAAGACCATTAAAGAAATTCCAACTGATTTAAGAAAGAATATGGAAACGACATCAAAGAGAAGAACCGATTACTCTTAGATGTGTGGCTAAAGAATGATAATGAGAAATATGAAGAAACTAATGGTGCTACAACAGCACATATATTATCATGTACTTTGTAACAGTTTTGTAACGTTATAATACTAGCTGAGCTTGTGCAAAAATTTGGCCTCTATTTCATGTTGTCTCAGACAGCAATGGGTAACGTTCCGTAGGAATCACCTCATAGACCCAATACATGCCTCTGCAAGTGTTTCCAATCCACAAACATTTGGATGGTAGTTGAACTTGAGCAGATAAATGTGTACCTTCAACATGCTAACCACAATTGTTGGAGATTTCAGTCCCAGACCCCCCCCCCCCCCAAAAAAAAAAAAAGAGGGGCATTTTTGAGAATATATTGCTTATGTATTTGTGGAAAATTGCCATGATTTTACTCAAAAGATTGCAAAAATTACTTTTGAAAAAAGTGGATCTATAACCTATTTAGGAATACTTTGCTCTATATGCAATAAAATTAAAGAAAACATGTGAAAAGCACAAAGATCTATTTGCAATGCATCATGTTAGGCCAGTTCAGTAGGGGAATTGTTCATTTTTGGGAAAATACTGTGCATGGTTTAGATGTTATTGTTCACAGGTAGGCAAATGGACAGAAAGAAGTTTTGAAAAAACACACAGGGAACTCAAAAGCAAATATCCATCAAAATCTCGACATCAGTTTTTCGCATCATTACTTAACTTTCTCTCCATTACACTGAGGTGACAAAAGCCAAGGGATAGCTATATGCAAATATACGGATGGTGGTAGTAACACGTACGAAACGCATAAATGGATAATGCATTGGCAGGGCTTGCATTTGTCCTCAAGTGATTCACGTGAAATGGTTTCTGACGCGATTATGCCCGGCCGGACGGCGGGATCGCGGAATGGTAGTCGGAGCTATTCTCCGTTCACCCTAAAAAAGAAAGTGGATATCAACAATTGCACGTGCTTAGGGATGCTCACCATTGGTGAGTTGACACGATACAGCCTCAGGCATGTTCATGTGCAGAAGAAAATTGTTTTAGATGTGGTGGCTCATTTCTCTCACAATGTTAAAATTTCAGACGAAACTTACAATCTATAACTCAGATTTAAAATGAGGAGACAATTGTTCCCACGCCTACCCGTCCGGAAGAGGAGATATCAATGTCGGCGAGTTATGTGTTCAGTGCCTGCTTGGTATCGGCTCCAGCGGAAAAAAAATAATCCGTGAGAATCAAGAGAATTGAATCCCTGAACCCCACGCCGTGTAGTAGTAATTAACTTGTTGACTTCTTAAGAACTGATGACAGACGCAGGTTCGGTCACGCACGGTGGGAGGCGGTATGCTCATGCGAAGCGAAGCAAACCAGTTGACAGTTTTTTGTCAAGCAGTTCGAAACATTCGCTTGAAGATGTCCGAGAGCGGTGCAAATCCTTTGGTAGTGAAACGCCACGGCGGTAAACTATTACGGAGTGGTGAAAAGCGTGTGGTATTGAATACATTTTTAGCACTTTGTCTTAATTTCTCGAGCAAGGTATTTCTAAAGTGACACAAGAACGCTGGTGTAGAGCAGTTAGGCATAATATTAAAGAGGAACAGATGATGTGGGAGGTAGATTGCTTCAGTGGCAAGTGTTATGGGTGAGAGAGTCTTCACCAAAGGTTCCTCTTCCAGCACTGAATCATCTGCTTCAGACATGGAAAGAATTGAACCTCTTCCTGAAGCAGAGTGATCGAAAGTAAATTGTTTGCATGAGATTAAAAGGTGGATACTAGTCGAAATAATGTAATTTGGATATTGACATTCGCTTGCTCACTTCATTCTCGTGAAGGTTTTTGATAATTTTGCAAACTGGCAGTTGAGGACGTTTTGATTAGATTTACTATACAGTAGTTTCTGCCAATGTTTGTAATATTCGTTGGCGGAGCTATTACAAACGTTAATATTCGCCTAGTGCTATGCAGAAGTCGGGTTCTTCTCGATTACTGACTATACCGAGCGCGAGTGGCCGAAAGTTGTACAAACGGAGTCGGAGATTGACAATCGGAGCAAGACGGATAAATACCTCGGTTTGTTTACATCAGCTTTTTTCTAAGGGCGGACGAAGAACAGACGTATGTGACATTTCATTTTGGAAATCGTTAGGGTATTCCGAGAAGCGCAGTGTCAAGAGTGTGCCGAGAATACCTAATTTCGTACAAAACTTCTCACAGTGGCCGACGACCTTTACTTGGTGCACAATGACCGAGAGCAGCGGAGTTTGAGTGAAGTTGTGAGTGCTAACAGACAAGCAATACTGCGTGAAATAACCGCAGAAATCAATGTGGGGCGTACGACAAACGTATCCGTTAGGACAGTAGGGCGAAATTTGACTTTAATGAGCTATGGCATCAGAAGATCGACTGGAGTGCCTTTACTAATATCACGACATCGCCTGCAGAGCATCTACCACAATTGTTCGCGATTGGATGGAAGAACATTCTGGACAATTCTTTCGAATGATTCGAGTGTATCACCCAGGTCGCCAGACATGAATTCCATCGAACATTTATGGGACATAATCGAGAGGTCAGTTTGCGCACAAAATCCTGCACCGGCAAACACTTTCGCAATTACTAGTGGCTACAGAAGCAGCGTGGCTCAATATTCCTGCCAACGACTAGTCGAATCGATGCCGCGTCGAGGTGCTGCACATCGCCCAGCAAAATGAGGCCCGAAACGATATTACGAGGTGACCCAAGACTTAAGTCACCTCAGTGTATACACTAAGTATAAAGGTAGCATCAAAGAAAGTAAAAGAACTATTGCCAGGAACATATTAAGGCAGAAAATATTGAAAATCAAAACAAATACATTAGCTTACATTTTGACCTCTTAACATATTTTCTCCTTCTTTTAAACAGTTCTGTAGATATATGGCAAATTAAATTTTAAGGTGTTCTTTATTAATTATCACATACTTTCATAGCGTGTTCGTGATATTATTTTTATTTATTATTATTTTTTTATTATTATCATCATTATTGATGATGGTGGTATGATGATAAAGTGGTGCAATCACTTTTGTGAGCTGCTTCCCGACTCCCAATGAAGGTATACATTATTTCTGAAGGAAAACTGATAATTTCGAAGTGTGACATCAAAGACAGAAACATCCCGGTGGTTGGCAACTTCAACGCCAGACCGTAGTCGTTCATGCCATCATCGAACGCGAGGGGAAGATATTTATTAGAGATGGCGGCCAGAACAAGACCTGATAGTTCAGACGGGCCAAATCCGCTCCCGATTCGCAAAAACAATTCCGAATATCACGCTGGCATCTGGAAAACTTACAACCAGAGACGGCCTATGCTTCTGAGGCCATAGTCTATTTACTCAACATAAGAAACGATTAAGAACTATCACGTGCTACGGGGAAAAGTGCAATATGTGCGTGATTTCTTGAGCCCTGGGATATCTAATCTAAGTTATATACATATTAAGTTGAATTATACAAACATAACAATGCGCGTTTTTGGCAAGAATTGGTTAAGAAAATATTAGCCCCGTACTATTTGCAAAAGCGAATCAGAAATATTATCCAGAGACGAAGGTCGTGAACGAGGGATTTTAATGCTTGTGTATGTGTGTGTACACACACATACACACACACAAATTTACACAGACACACACATACACACACACAGGGATTTTAATGCTTGTGTATATGTGTGTGTGTGTGTGTACACACACACATACACACACACATACATATATACACAAGCATTAAAATCCCTCGTGTGTGTATACACACACACACGCACAAATTTAGCAAATTATAAATAAGGTATACTATTTATCATAAAAGGCTTTTAACAAAATTAAAATATTAAGATCAATATTTAATGAATACTACCTAGTTTTAAATTAAAAATAGTAATTGTTATTAAAATCGTTGAATTCAGACCTGCAAAACCACGAAGGATTGGGGTATTATAATTTTTATTCCATGATACAGATGTCAACAGATAGAATTTAAATAAAAAGTCATGATTCTATAGATTTACAAATTAAACATACAAACTTTACTGTCCAAGACTGAAGAAAGCCGACAGGATTTCACAAAATATGTTTCAAGCCATTTCTACTTTTATTTTTATTTAATTTCTTTCTATTTTCTTCTTATTCTTTTTGGATATTTTGTTTCTCTTCTTAAGTACTCTTTAATCGCGCCGTCTCCATTTAAGCGATCTATGCCCTATTCTGTTTCGGGCACACTGTAATTGCGTGAAATGTCTCAGCGGGCTACGATCACTCGCTTGGCACGTAGAGACAGAGAATACGTGGAAAGAATACGTGGAAATCGCCGTAGCACCGCTTGTCAAGCGGAGTAAGAAAGAGATATGAGCTGTCACAGGCCTCTGGAGAACAGTCGACGACATTTTCTATATGCACTACGCGCACCACTGGGCTAAAATATAGCAAGATTCCCATTTGTAACTAAGATGCGAATTTTTATTTTTCCTGCACTTTTACCATTTTTCCCCTGTCCGCCTATTGGGTGAGGGCATGCCCCCTTCGATCCACAACTGCGATTACATCAGTAGCATATCCATTTTTTTTATAAAAAATGTACGCCACTTTTATTTGCTTTTAGGGAATTTTAAAAACATTTCAGTTCATCAAAATCTGCCATAGTTATTATATTTCCCTATCCTAGGGATACAATATAAATGCCCGACTGTGAGCTGAGTGTGATCAGTGCATTAAGATCGTTTTTTATTCAAAATGTTTTGGTCGAATGTGCCATATTACAGATTACGTGGAACGTCGCAGGCTAAAGTCAGCTCATGCTGCGATACGATTTCATTCGTTTAAATGATTTGAAAATATTTTTACGAAGTAGAGAGGTTATGTAATGTTGCGCGAAAAAACGGCGAATTTTCAGCAGAAAAACTCATATTACAGGGCATTGGCAACGAAAAAGTGGATAAATCCAGTTGCTAAATTGAGGGGGGGGGGGGGGGAACCTCTAACACTTGGTGTATCCAGAATCCATATTTTGTAGGTCCTTAATACCGAAATCGAATGACGGCAAAAGTCCGTCTGTCCGTCTGCGAACAACGCTAGTGGCTAAAACGTTCAACAGATTTTCTCCAAAATCGATATTCTCCAAGCGATCTGGCTGATGTCGCGGGTAGGACGCAAGCACGGCGAAATCTCCTTCCATCTGACTCAGTTCCTCACTGGACAAGGATATTTACGCAAATATTTTCACCTGCTGAGGAAATTAGATAGTGGAAAATGCGTGAACTACCACGCACAAGTAGACGCCTAGCACGCTTTCCTCCTCTGGTAGAGAAGGACAGACGATAGAAAGTTGGTAGAACGCGATGGGATAATTCCTAAAAGCATTATTGAGACGACGCTCGCCGACGAAGGAAATTGGTACGAGATGACCACCTACATTGAAAAGGTACTCCGCACTAAGGCAGAGGAAAACCCACTCTACAGCTTCCGACACGGAGAAAATAAATCAGTAACATGATGAAAAAGTCATCTAAAGGCAAAATACAAGTCGCAATTTCGAAGTAATGCGAAAACGGTTCTGGAACGGATCGCGGTCAAAGAAAAAGGGTTTGTAGTTTTACTGGTAACGATGTCACACTATTCAAGAGTGCGTACCCACCTGAATGTTCATTAGGTCACAGATATAGTACAGAGTTGTAGAACATAGGTGTAGTTCACAGTTTCTCTCGTGAAAACGGAAAATTATTATTGCCATCCTCGAAGGCATTCCTTAGCATGTATTCCGGTTGTTACTTCTCTGGATTCGGGTCCATACCAAGGTCCTAGTAATGGCAGGATGTGGGCGTTGCCAACTAAAGCGGTCTTTTGCGATTGGAATGCTGCTGTGCTATTTAGTCAGGTCTCAGGGTATGGCCTCTGGAGTCTCAATAACTACTGGAGCAACCATGGCCCTCCGCTCCCGAAGTTCTTTTAGTTATCAGGAGATCACGATTTTTTTCTTAAACGTCCATCTGATCTGTTTTGGAATCTGTTAGGGTGGCTGAGTCCACTACCTATACTTACGCTTCTCTACAGCGACGGTAAGATCAGGCATGTTATGTTTCAATCGATGGACTGTCTGGATCTTGACATCACAGAGTATTTTTGTTTTGGAGGTTTTGACCGCCTTGTCTGACTTCTGCTTCCAGCATTGATCAGCCTGCAATCCATATTTTCTGCGCGGATTACAGTGTAGCATGGTGGTCATTCAGTCACAGGGTTATTTGAAATTGATCTGTGCAATCTTGGTACATGCACTGATTAAGTGATTTTTCTTTCTGCCGTTTGCACAGTCGGCATTTGTTGTCCCCGACAGACATCCTTTTTAGTTTCAATGGTCTTTGTTCTTAGATCTTGTTCTTGGGATACTAGAACCTGTCCTTCGGCCTGTTCCTTAAAGGAGTAAACCCGCAGTTAGCCCCCAAATGAAAGCAATCCCCGCAGCTAGCCCCAAATGGAAGTAAATGAAATACACATTCCTTTCGATATACCCTGCATACTGTTCGTGGGGCAACTTGCCATACCAACTTATTCAGTCTTTCTGTTGCTTCTTCTAGTGAAGAAGCAGGGGTTTCCCAGCTTGATGATACCCCCATTACGTATTTCGAGTTAAATCTCACTTGAATGTTCGATTAAGCCTATCAGCGCTTATAGTTTGAACTGTCCATTTTATTTGAATTCCACAGCTTCCAGATCTACGGAAGAGATAAGTCTGACGACACCGTGCGAAGAACAGTCATTAGTTTTCTGGTTTGGATATCCAGATTCTCTATTTTCTCAGCAATGACGTTAAGGAGTATCAATATCAAGCTAGGACCATATGGGGTACAACGTGGTACCAAAGGGAAGTAAGACACCGCTTCACTTATGCATCAGCAGTCGGACTCAAACAGAAAAAGCCACTTAAAAAAGGAATGTAGAACCTAATAGACGAGGGTTCTATACAGGAAAAGTGTATCCGGATTCAGCAAGACGCCCAGACACCAACAAAGTCTAACCACCAGTACAAAGCACGGAGAAGCAGCCAAAAGTTAGCGCCGTATACTACTCGTAACGGCGAGGATGCACAGTCGAGTCGAAAGGACAGCTCCATCTTTCGAATCGAGCGTCCGTACACGAGAATAATGACACAGCGGCAACGCCAGGCCGTCCAGTCCGCAGGACGCAACAGCGACGGTGGCAGCGGCATGCCGACAAAGTTTCAGTTTAGAACACCAATGGAACGGCGCTGCGGCCGAACGCGTGGGAACGGCGGGAAATATAAACTTGGAAAAAGATAGGCGACCGCGGCGCCTACAGGACGCGACACGAAGCGGCGCGAACACTTAGAAAAAAGGCGTTGTAGAAACCACGCGCCTAGTTTCTTCGTAAGATATAATTTTGTATTATATTTTCGTAAGAAATAATTACTTGCAATACGTCTTGAATCTGGATTCCGATGAATTATGTAATGTCCAACATTGTTGAGAAAGTTAATGAATAATAATAATAATTTATATAATATAAATAATAATATATAACATCAAAATAATTATTTTGATGTTGCTGGACCATCAGGACGACGTATCCGAAGAGGCAAAGCACGTCTTAAACAAAAGAGTTTGTAAATGAGCAACAGCCAAACGTGGGACGTCAAAACAAATGTTCCGATAGTTATCGGAGCTCTGAGATCGGTTCCGCAAAATTTATGTAAGAACTTGTCCCAACTCTCAGATCGTTCAGAAGACTGGGAATGGCAGGACATCGCGTTGTTGGGAACAGTCCATATTTTGTGCAAAGTATTGTTGTATTACTATATCTGCTTTGGGAAGCTGGTTACTACATGGAGTAGATGTTTAACCAGAAGAAGGAAAAGAAGTCGTAGTAGTAGTGGAAGAAGAAGTAGAAGAAGAAGAATGCCGATCCAGATAGCCGGGGTCGCTAAGACTGGCGCCATAGCGATCTCGGACGTAAGGATCGTGGGTTCGAGTCCCGCCTCGGGCATGGGTGTGTTTGTGTATGTATATTTGTGTCGTCCACTCATGCCTCGTTATTATCATCATTCCATGAACCAACAACCCTGGAAGATAAAAATTGGATTCAATAATGCTGATCCCCCCAACAATAAGTCATACACTCTAGCCACACGATAAATGTGCAAGAAAGTGAGTGTCGGTAAGTGCAGGTGTATGTCCTAGGCGACCTAGAGGCACCGCAGATGCATCAGTTGATGCCATAAGACACCTTTGCCGACCCAGATGTTTGAGGAATGAAGCGACGCTGGGAAGTCCTAGCCCCTCCCGGCTTCCTTAGTTTCGATTAGAACTAAATATTTATAAGAAGCAAACTGCCTCTGAACAATCGCTCCCCATCCGCATTTCCTAGGCCTATGCTATGAGACCGGGGTCACGCATCACGTGACCATGGGAGCCGCTGAGCCGGGAGACTAGGCTGCGACTTCGCAACCAACGCCCGATCCCGCTGCTACTGCTGTTGTTGCTGCTGCTGGCTCTTGCTACCCCCGTGACTCCGCGCCACTCATGCTCCCGAGCTCGCCAGCCGCAGCCGCCGTCCAATGAAATACTAAGCGTTGTCCGCCTTAGCTCCGTCAGTGCCGTTGGGCCGCTCCGCCACTGGTATAACGCCAAGTAGCAGTAAAGAGCGCTTTTTATAAGATTGGACCGTTTTCTCAGCTAGCGCTGGCGACATAACTGAACGTTCTCTTGCCGTTGTGTCCTTCAGCCCACTTGACTCTCCTTCCTTCTTTAGTTCGTTTGTAGATGGTTAACATGTAAATGGCTTCGACTCGTCCTTTTGTGATGTCCTCGTCCGAAGAAAATGTAGTTCGCCACGAGAAATAATTGAAATTAGGAATTGCAGTGCTACTGTGCTCTTCTGTAAAGAATATTTTTTATAAACATTATATTGAATTTTCTTTTTGTGTGATAAGTATTATGTTTATTTGAAAACCGTGTATTGAAAGACAGACGCGTACTGGCGCATGTGTTTCCTGCTTCTGTGCGGCGAAGTGGCAAGCTGTGATCAAGAACGTTCCGTGGTTTGCGTTTTATCAATTATTTTTTTTTGATATTATTACACGGTTGGGAAACATGAGAAGCCATGATGTCTTAACGGGAGCCATATGCAAACATAGACACTTTAGGAAGAAGTCGCGGCGTAGGGATACTTTTCTGAATTACACGTGATGTTAACTTGTTTAGCGAACTGTCATTTTGGCTTATTTTTAGGCAGATTCTTCTACAGTTTGTTAACTGATTGATTATTGGTGATTCCGGGAGCGATAAATACTAAGGTCATAAGTCATTTCGACATACTATTTTAAACAACATAAATTTTTTAAATCCTAACTAACATATCTGAGAAAACATGAAGAATAATTAGTAGAAGGGCAACAGATATCTGCAAGCAATTCAATTCTCAGAGACTTAATGAACAACAACCAAAGTGTGCAAACCATGCTTTATACAATTTTTGGAAAAAATCAAGGTGATTCAATGCAATGTGATGAAATAAAAAATGAGCCACGGTTACTATTTAGCATTCCAGACAAAAAAACTGAATTTGAAATATTGAATTTTTAGAAGATATTGAAATAATTTTTTTAAACATTTATACAGAAACAATAGCCACAAGTGTTTTCTTATCTGAAAATAAGAGCACTTTATTGAAGAACACTGAAAAGTAACAGGCAGAGGTCAAAATGTCTCACATTATTTCTTATTGGTATGTAGTTTTAAGAATTAAAGTAGACATTATAAAATGGAAACTAATTCCTGTGTACTGCAATAAATTAGCAACAGAAAAGAAAATAGCACCTGGTGACAGAAATACAATGAAGAAAAACAAACAAAACATTGAAAAGAAATTGTGAGAATCGAAGCAATAAAGGAATATCCAAAAATTGGAGCTAAAAAAATTTGTTTAATCTCCTGCCTTTCTGTACTGTTATTAAATAATTAGTTTTTTTTCTTTTTTCTTTTTTTTTCCCAAGACATGTTTAGATTTATAATTTCTATGATTGTGATGATGGATGAACATGTTTAATAATTTTATTCATCCTTTCTTCACCAACAGAAGCTTTTTATTTTTATTGATTTTTTTCAATGTTAATTCCATATTAGACATTTATAAAAATAGACTACGAATACTAGTTATCTACATTTCAGAAATATATTTTAATAACTATATGAATGCTCTTTTCTTGTTTAGAAATAACTTTACATTTCTACAAGATCTTAACCCATTTTGGAAATATCCTTTCAATGGAGGACTTCTCGTACATATAAAATATGTTAAGAATAAAATGGAACAATCAGCTGACCACAAAATTAAAAAAAGAAAGGAAGACATCTCCACAGTTTAGATATGATGTAACACATAAGTGCTTACTCCAAAAATTATTAATCAAAAATATAATTTTTATAATTGAGCAAACTCTAATTGAATTGACTCTGAAATGATTCAAAATCCTTAACACAGTTTTCTCTGTAAACAGAGGTTTAACTGTAGTGCAAATGAAAGTAATTTTGTTCTAAAAATGTTTGTGAACACACTGGATTTGACATCTTAGTCTAGAATTTGTTTGACTTGCACATGTAAAGATTCAAAAAAGACCATTTCACTATCTTCTATTAGCTTAGATTATAATCAATCATTTTGCGTATAAACTTACTAGTATACCTGACTCACATTGCAAGAATTATGCAACTGAATTGTTAAAATAATACTATCAATTTCAGTAGATTAAGCTGCACAATGAACATAATAATGCAAAAGAATATTCAATACACTTGTTGAAAAAACAAAATTATCAGATCACATAAATGAAATAGAAGCAAAGCAGAGTAACTAAAAAATTTAAAGAAACAACAAAACCACAAACTATCACTTAGCACTCTGACTTGCATACTGAAATGACTAGCAATAAAGCATTTTGAAATACCACCATGTCCAACTGGAAGTATCTCAATAAATGCAGAAACTGAATCTTGTAAGGAGTTAAAAGTTCCAGTCTTCATCAACATTACATCTAAATGGAGAGCACCAGATAAACTTCAAATGCTCAATAGTTTTGTTAGTCCCAAAACCATTAAAATGAATTTTGGTAATTAGTGAGTTATGATTTCTGTCCATTACTATTTTGTAAGATGAGCAGTTATGAAATAATATGCAGCACAATCGCCTTAGCATGCCTCTCTCCAGTGCTATTCTCTTACCACACTGTGACTGGTAACTTGAGAGTGCCTGGAACTAGGTGAATCAGCTGACATTGATGTTGAGTCAGAACCAGGGCCACGAACAGCATCACGACTTCTACTTCCTTTCACACCAGAAGCCGACGGTGCTGGAGAACGCACATCTAGAAGCACGCAAACTATAATGTTCACAACACTGTTAGAGGAATGTTTCAAAGGCATTTTTCCTTTTTTGCTAGTTTACAACCAATTTTTTAAAGTGAAATTTGAATTCATTTGGAAGCAAAGAGATGATCAAAAGATCATGGATCTATAACTCATTTTATTGAATAAAGATATTTCTTTTCCCCAGAATATGGAGATGATAATCGATAAATAATACACATTAACCACCACTTACATTGGCAGCTGGCTATTCATCAAAAAGATCCAAAGATAAAAGAAGATAAAAATACAATTACATGTTGTTTGACAGTTGCTTATCCCAAAATATCAGAATAAAGTATGTAAATTTTAGTTTCAATTAAATAATTTTATTTATCAAATTATAGATTCTACTGATTTGAAGTGGGATTAGAGAAAGTTCTAAACGGAAATGTAGACAATACAAATTTATAGCAAATTAAACTATAATGATTAATCGATAAGAATAAAAAACCAAAAGAGAAAACTGTCATTATCATTATTTCATGTCATTGCATAACTGCAATCTAGACATACAGGGTAAAACAATTATTGATAGTAACAGACTCAAAAACCTGGTCACTGAAAAAGCCTGAATGTAAAAAAGACCTAAGTAAGAAAATATTTTGACCCTCAAAAAAATTATGTATGTTAATTTATATTTAAATGTTCCCACTGCTAAATCAAATTAATATTTTTATACTATATTATTGAGAATGTGCTGATTGTCAAATAAATTTAAAATTATTTTGGCAATGATGACTCCATAAAACATATAAATAAAAGACTTATTATCAAATTGTTAAAAACATTTTACATCAAGATCATAACTAATTGAAGACATCCAAACATTTTTAAACAGATTATTTAAAATGAGATTGCATGTTAAAACATCACCAACACAAGTGTACAACACATTTCCAAGACAATGATATATGAACCTACAAATATCTGAATTTGTAAATGTTTATAAACACATAAAAACAGATTCATTAATAAAAACTTTACAATATGGTTGCAAATGCAAAAACTGAAATGTGGTTATACACACGTGTGGAGCACATGTAATGTCAAGATTATCACTAATAGCTTGACGATATTCAAACTTTTGTACAAAGATGAATTGCAAAAGCAACACAATAAATGTTTTCATTAAGTGATTGTAAATGTTTGGATATCTTGAACATATTACTGATAATTTGATATTAAATGGTTTTAACAATTTGATAATAACTCTCTCATTGAAGCATTCTTGAGTAGTCTTCATTGACAAAATCAAATGTAACTTACACAGACATTAAACGTTCAATATTATGATTTGAAAATTAGTTTGTCTTTATCTGCTAATCACATTAACAAGATAGCAAGAAGTAAATTGTTACTAAATTTTATTCAAAAGGCAATTTCTTTTGTTTTATTGTACTAAAGCAGACTAAGACTTGATTGACAGACTATATTATAAATAAACAAATTAATTATTTTGAGCAAAGAGGACCCACGAGTACAACAGTCAAGTGGTACAAGACATACAGCATTATCTCACATACTGATATCACACAGTAAAATGACATTTGCGCATCATAAAATAAAATTTTACATATGTTGGTAAATGAAGGTAAACAATGTGAAAATGTAATAACCCACCTGATGATTTGGAAGACCAAGGACTTGCGGCCAACCCACTCTGTGATGCTTGTTGAGGTGTGGACTGAGAGGAAGGTTGTGGAGTTTGCTGCTGTTGTGGTTGTTGCTGCTGCTGCTGCTGCTGCTGCTGCTGTTGTTGTTGTTGTTGAGATGGTATCACAGTCTGTGCCTGTATCTCATCTGGTTCTTGAGGCTGTTGCTTTTGCTCCTGTTCAGGTTGCTTCACTTTTTCTTGATGTTGGTTTTGCTGCTGATTTTCATCAGGTTCTTCTTTTTGCTGTGTTTGTTCTTCATGGTTTGACTGTGACTCATTGGATGATACTTGTTCTTCCTGTTGGGACTCCTCCTGTTTTAGGTCATGGTCAGATGACTCAGGCTCAGGTGGTGGCTGTGACGATGAATCTTGCTGCTGCGGTTGCGATGATTGAGGTTGTTGGGATTGCTCTTCTTTGCTGTGCGTATCTCCTACTGAAACTTCACTTTCTCGACTACGGTCATTTTCAGTACCTTTCCTCAACTGTTTCATCACATCCACATAACTGCAATAATACACAATAATTTTTTTTTTTCAGTTTTGAAGTTAATAAGGCACTCTTATTTTAAGGAAACACATTTGCTTTGTAAACATAACATTTTTAACACACACATGCTCACACTCACACACATTAATTGCATTAAAACTAACTTTCTCTGACATAATTCCTGAAATGTTTAAAGTAATATCAGCTTAAGGAAAGAAAAAAAAAAAAACAAAAAAACATCACCACACAGAGCCAACCCAACATTTTATTTCACTGCTCCATATTATTATACTTTTATTTGTATTTCTGTTAAGCCCTATGTGTTTTATTGCACTGTATTATTTGTAAGTGTAGTTAAACTGTATTATTAAGTTACTATTTGGAGTAACGCTCAAGATGTGTATTAAAAAAATGACTGCTGTGTGTATAGTAAAAAAATAAAAGTGAATATCACTGCACTGACCAAACTCATCTCTCATCATTATAATTAGAAATGGGTTCTTAGTGCGATTTGACTTGGGTAAAATAGTAAAGAGAGAATTCACAAGTAACTTTAACAAACAACAATCCATTAGTAAGTTAAAACTTTTTCACACATACTACATTTCAAACAAAACCATAGGATGTGCGAACACTGACAAATTGATTTCCAATTTTTCACTTACATATCATCATCATCATCATCATCACTATTATTGTAGTTGTTATTGTTATTATTATTATTTTGGAATTTTAAAATTTATTTTTCAAAATGTTTCTTCAATTCAAGCACTTCCAAATACATTTGTTTGTTTCATGAATCAAAACATTCAATCACAACAGATTGTGTGGAAACCTTCACTCATGAGCCACAAAGGTTAAAATTATGTCATTAACAGAATCACAAGTGTCAATGGTACTGCACCAGACAAGTTCATAGTATTACACAGAAAGGTGCCCAGTGTGATTCACCAGTGAAGTCGACAAGAAAAGACATAATATTTGCAGTCTGATATAAAGTGAGCAATGGAAGACGAGATGGTCAAGAAATAGTTAACCAAATAAATGAAATTTTAAGACATATAACATGGATGAATGACACGTCCCAAAAAACATGCAATATTGGAAACGCTGATAGAGACATGTTAATAATTTCTATGGTAATAAAAACTGCAATTACTAATACATTGGTGCTTTGCACGGTCTCCAGTGCACAATGTTCCAATCTGATTTCCAAAAGGTACAAATTGACCTAGCACCGGAAGATCTGTGGAACTAGCATTTAATGGTAATAAATCTAGTCTTAAAAGGAAAATGATATATAATCTGTGGAGCTCATGTTTCCCCATAGTTATGGTTAACATGTTTGTGCTCTAAGAAACTGGCAAAACAATGGAGCCAGTACATCATAGAAAAGTATGTTCATTGTGGATACCCACTAGGCAACATATGGCAAACAACAAATCGACTGATGTGTGATTATGAGTGATCAGAGAATATATAAACGAGGCTTCAATTTCAAAACAGTCTTTGCTTTTAAATTAACATTTTTACAGATATTTATGCCAAAGTATCTAGTACATCTACATACAATGATGTTCTTCAAAAAGACATTTATTCAAGGCAAGTTCTCATTTCAGAGAAATCATTCAATGTAAAGACTTGTATCAACATAAGATTGTTCTGATATTTCAGAAATTGACTACACTTCTTTTGGAGGGGTACTGAGACAGAAATGTTTATATTTACTCTGAAAATCATATTAATTACTCAATTTGAATGTGAAACGTACTTAGGCTGCTCTTACATTGCAAAAATAGATCAATTAACAAATATAATGAAAAAGTTTTGAATAATCAAATATGGAAAAATAATTTGATCTGTTATAATTTTCCTTACTAACTACCTTGTGTGGTTGCAACACCTAGAACAGAATCAGAAGTTATCAACACAATTTCCATTTCTCAATCAACCTAGAAAAATTCAGAACGTAGAAAAAACCCTCCATTCTCTCTCATTTCTTCATACGCCAATTATGTTTCTATATCTATGGCATATTTACAGTTTCCAACAGCTACGTAAATCTCAACATGTGACTTGGTTATAATTTCACATTGTTGAGATACTATAAAAAAAACATTTAATTTGCTTTCAAAGCAATTTCAGTACATTATTCCCAAGAACAGGGTTCATTCCAAAATCTTCAACATAGTTACATCAGTAAATAATGTTTCTTTGATCACTCTGGGCTGCGTACAGTATGATAAAATTAACCGATTTGTAAAGACAACCAATGACACAATTAATAGAATGTCAAGCATGTTTTCTACAATGCCTAATGGAAAGGATCCTTTCCACATAAATGGACCCATCTTCATAGTTTCTCACAGGCACCTAGAATCATCAGTGAGCATCACCCCACTGTCATTTCTTTTCACAAAAATTTCAATGAGCTCCGTACAGAAATTCAAAGTCAAAATTGTCCAAAAATTTTCAAATATGCGTCAGAAAACAAATTTTCAAAAGGAGAAAAGTTCACTAAAATATTATATATTACATGTCAAATTTATGGAGCAAAATGTAGCTTTTTCTTGCTTATTAATGCCACTGACAGTTAGGACATTCGGCAGAAGACAATTAAAAGTTTCGAAGTGAAAATATCAGTTTCACCTATAACATAACTATTTTTGAAAACATAAAAGTGATTAATTAAATCACAATTTAAAATTATTAACATTATTTTTTCAATACACATAGAACAATAATTATAATTCATGAAATGTTTAAAGTCTGAGATAAGCAATATTTGAAAAACTAGACATTTCATTCCCGAGTTATAGAAAATTTATTTGCAACGGTAAACAAATTGCAGATTTCATTATTCTGCATTGCTAACAAAATAGTAACTCA
Organism: Gryllus longicercus; assembly: GCA_038098605.1. Lineage (NCBI taxonomy): Eukaryota > Metazoa > Arthropoda > Insecta > Orthoptera > Gryllidae > Gryllus > Gryllus longicercus. Next base: position 1,268,743 of record JAZDUA010000421.1, read on the forward strand.
CCCTTACTTCTATTCCTATCATTACAAGCAAAAGGAGAATTCAACAAAACATGTGCATGATGAAGCTACATTTACGTCCAGAAGCAAAACAAGGCTCTATCTCAGCATTTGCTCAATCAGGGAAACTGGAAAAAAACCTGATCGAGATGAAGGTCATTGACCCGGAAGCTGAAGTGCATTATTTCTAAAAAGCATATTAGGTCTTTTTTAAAAACAATATACAATTCAAATATAAACTAATTCATTATATATCACTGTTTTGTTAAAATAAACATTATTTTTCTTTTTGATAATCAGTATAGTCTCTAAAGGTATAGAATCAGTTATGCAGCAGAAAAGATTTTACTTTTAACTTAAATTTGTGTACAGACTTCAGTTGTTTAATGTCATCTGGCAATATGTTGTACAGTAACGTACATGTATTGTATGTGGATTTCTTGTAACGAGCTGTTGATACTGACACTTGATGAATGTGATTTCTACAATGTGTGTTGTAATTATAAATATCAGTATTGCATGAAACTATATTCCCACCGTTTAATAAGTCAGTAAGATATTATTTTTTTATTCATAATTCAAGGAACAATCAAAACCAAAATATACCCATTTATAAGTAAAAATAATGGAAAATAAGTGTGTAAAACAAAAATATCTTCAAACATGCAGAAACAATGAAAAATTGTTTAAATCATTTAAATCTTGCATTATGAATATGTCAGTGTCAGAATGAATAATTGTATTCCAAATTTGATTTTTGAGTTCCTAACTTATTTTTGTAGTATTTCAATTAATATTCTCGATTGAAGTAAAACAAAATCAGCTTTGCCAAAATAACAGTAACCCTACTCCACATTCTTGCTGAATGTAGTTGAGTAAGTACAACCAAACAAAAGGCGCTTAAATAAATATTACTACTTACTAATTAATGCTATTTTCTATAAAAGTATAAAGACATTAATATTAGAGCCTATTCTTTCAAGATCTATAATAGTTATTTTGTAACTAATGAAAACTGTATTATACCTATTACCTTCCTACCATGCAAACAGCCTGTATGTTTATCAGAAAACATTTCACATTTTACTGAAGGTCACCAACAGCACTATTGGTGCACAAAAAAAGATATGTAATTGGCAATGCTCTTAAGATGTTGCAGCGAAACGTTTTCAAACATATTCCCAATACAAGTGAAGGAACCAAAGGATGAAATACAAAAGCAGGCTTCCACGGACACTCATGTGAATGCTCTCAACTGTCAGGGTGATGCTGCATTTAGGGCAGTGGTGCCTAGGCATCACTGCCCGTGGCATGGTGTCAGGCAGAAAGCTGAAAGCCTTCACAGGTAATATTAGACTAAGCTGCATTAATATTGTTCTTAAATAGAAGAAGCCACTAGCTAACAACAATTCAATACCACACTTTTCACAGGTGGTATATGTTAATAAATCACAAGAAATCATTGGTATCTTTGTTTTTCGTGATGTGTCATATTACCACAATTTTTTGGAATTTAATATATTGAGGATGCTAGTTAATTTTTTTTTGTTTTCAGTTACTTTGCATTATTTATAATGATTGTGTAATCATCATCATCCTAAAGACAAGAATGCCTTGTTGCTGCCGACATGACATCGTTTCTTCGTTTGTGTCCTATGTGCATCTAATTTGTGTATTATAGATGTGTTTTTCGATTATTATTTGCAATTCAATTAGCCTATCTAATGTGTATTTAGGTGTAATTTACATGAGTAAATTAATTTCTAAGTTCTATTATAATGTTCTGACGAAGGAAGACAAACATGCAAACGATATTTCACTATACATGCCGCACCAAGTTTGCATGACTTTATTGTACATGATTCACAGGCATACATGACCCTATGTTGGGCAATTATATCGTGGAGTTTCAAGTTTTGTTTTTAGTTCCATCCCTCTACCAAAACATCTTTAATTATACCACGAATTCAGTTGGAGCTACATTATTTCTTTTCTCCTGAGTGTGGTTAAACACACATATGATATTTTTGTGATATAATTCATTTACTTCTTGATGTTGCTTACTGGACTGACAGGCCATGGGCTAATCAAAATAGTTCATTTATAACTTTAATAGTCAGGCTAACTAGTCAGCCAGGAGCCGACCAGAAGGCTCGACTTTTGCCCTACTGACACAGAAAATGTCTGCCACAGATGTAGACGAAACATCTCAAAGAACCATTCCGACCAGACAACGGCCTATCAGCTGAGTTATCAATATTGGTATTGATTCCACATTGTTTTATTAATTAATTTGTTTTCTCCATTTATTATGTTGGCTTTTCTTTGTTCTTTACCTTGTTTACTAAACATATATATGAAATTTAGCATTACCATTAACAAAACTGATGGTAAGAAATTACTATGACGACACAAATACAAGCTGATATACTAAAAGTACTTAAATTAACGTAATAATAGAATTACTGACCTGAAAATAAAATGAAATGCAAATACTTGTAAAGTATGAAACCATGCACTCAATTGTTTTCCATGCTTCACAGTAGCAAGTGTATTTATCTCTCTATACAAGACAGTAATAAAGATTCAAATAATCACTTACCTTAGATTCTTCGCTGTCTGGGAGATGCTGTGTCCTCGACCCAGTTGCCAACATTTTAGCCATCATGAACACAGAGAAAGGTCGCAATACGACAGCCGAAATATTGGCAACTGAATCTACAACACAGCATTTCCTGGACAGACAAGAATCTATCGACTCCAATTGCGGAAGCATAATCTTTCAACCACTTACCTTACAACACGATGAGTACAGACAATAAATTCAGGTTTAGAATTCCACTGATGATATGTGATGTAAAATCGCGTCTGAAGCCATATCCATTGCTGCCCTTTCGTAAGAAAGCGGTAGTGGCAAGATGTTCCCTCGCCTTTCTGCATCACTGAATCAAGTATATTTTTTAGTTTTAAATGCACAAATTCACTGACAAAATTTTAATCTTATTATGTATCACTTACAAGCTTCATGACACGTAACAACTTTTTCTAAGTCATCAACATGGTAGTAATCATAACCTGAGGTACCCAAAACTTCAAATGGCAGGTAACCAATGATGGGTGGAGCTCTAAAACAAAGAAATCAAATTATACTAGGGAAATTAAGATTCTGTGCACATTATTTTTGCAACACACAAAATCTCACCAATAAAAAACTGAAAAATACATTTCACATTCTAAATGTTCATTTGAGATACAAGACCCATCCTAATACAACTGGCAAATCAAAATAAAGATAGCTAGTTGTATGAAAAAGGTATGGTATCTACACAGGGCATAATGTAAATAGAATATGTTCTTACAGCCAATTTGCATTAGAAAATTAAGAAAAGATCTACAAAATTATTCATTTTAATACAGCACAGAATAACAATATTAAGGAATAGTAAAAGTTACAGAAATAAAATAGCATGTTGTGTACTGTGCACATATGAACTTAATGACCATCTTATCAACACAAGAACAACAGTGAATAACAATATAATTGCTCTAGGAAAAGAATAAAATATCTCGTTTCTGGCTAATACGTAACAATATGTACATATATATCTAATCGCATCTTTCTCTTAATCCAAGACAAATCTACTCAGTCCAAATTCTGCACAGAGCTTGGTGACGGACTGCTCATCGCAGATTCTGTACTCTATACTGCTGAAGGCCATTATGGAACTCAAATGCTGATGAAATAATAAGCTGCAATGACGATAAATATAATTCCTAATTATATTTGCAGATGTATTGTTGTCATCCATCACAAATTTGCCAGGTATTTCAGACCAATTGTTTTGAATGGGGCCAGTAAAAAAAGAATCTCAAATGAATGGCATTGCAGTACAGGACATGCTACCCAACATGAAAATGAATTGTTCCCAAGATTTTGTTACATGATTCACACCGCCACGCAAACTCTCAGTTCGGTGCTCGGCAAGTGTGAATCTGCATTTTGCAAGAGATGGAAATGAAAAAAAATTGCATTCATAGAAGTAAACATTCTACATACAACCACAGAGACAGATTGATACAAAAATCATGTTACTCATGAAAAGGAGATCTACAAGTTTGCTGTTCACAACTAGATCACATAAACATTAAGTGATACAAGCTTCAATTATATTCAGTTAAAGAATGTGAAAGAACTGTTACAGAATCAGAGATCATAAACAAGAGAGTGAAAGGCAGAAAATCTGGTGACACAGAAGGGAATGATCCTAAGATGGATCAAATGAAAAACAAACGCAAATTCAATGCCCAAAACTTTCAAGATCTAAAAAGTCAGAGAATGAGACAGAATGGGACCAACGAGAAAGAACAATGAAATTGGGATGATTTTAAAGAACAAGAAAATAGTGTTAGCTTAGAGTATACCAAGTTTTAGGATTTTCATCAACAATAATATTTTCTAGTCAATTACACAATTAGTAATGTTATTTTGACTAAATAGTAAGAATTATTTAAATTTAAAAAAATAAAAATTAGAAGCCCTCTTCCAAAAAACTAAGGGGTCATCTTACATTCAAAGTGACTAATATTCAGGTAAAAATGGTAAATTATAGATTAAGAATACCAAACCTGTGGTCAAGAAAAAGAAATTTCCATTCAAGGCTATGGCGTGATGTAAATTCGCTTTTGGTTGAATCAACTACAGACATTTCTCTTATTAAAAGGGGTGTCTGTAATCTTCCAGTACCAACGAACACCAACCTGAAAGAAAAAAAGAGAAAAATCTAAGTACATTTGTAACCATCAACCAATAAGTGTACAGGATGGAGAGTTACACAGTCTGTATTCTTATATTAAAAAACACACACACACAACAACAACAACAACAAGCAAAAAGAGAAATATATATACTGCAATTTTTCCAACTCAGCCTTTGGCATGTATCAGCTGTTGAGGTTTCATCCATTTGGAACCTTAAATGTCATATGGTGATGTTTAAGCTCCCGATTGCAATTGTCAACAGCAAATACCTGCCAGGGGCAGAGTTGTAAAAATCACAGTATAATGTTAAGTGAAAAAATTGGACCATAAGATAAATCTGTTAAAATAAAATTTCCAATATATTTTATGTCATCAAACTCTAATGAGGTTTTTTCTGTCCATATTTCATTTAATATCCCATTCAACTTCTTTTACAAACTACTTCTCCCACACATTTATTCAGGATTCTTGTCCCAATTAAAAATGAAATGAGATATCCCTGTTTAAAAAAATTATTTTAGAAGAGTTAACACAATCAATTAAACAAGTTCCAACAATTAATTCAAATAAATTTTGATTTGAACTTGATATGTAGATACAAACTAATTTTCTTCATATGAGATTTCTGAACTTTAAAATTTATTGAAAAAGAAATGAGAGTAGAAGAACAATCATTTTTTAAAATATACCTCGTATCAGGTTCTCCAGACACATTGCTATAACGACTACTACTAGAGATCAGATTGTCGACTTCTAAGGGGTCTACATCTGTACCTGTAACAAATAGAAAAAGGCTATAAAATGTAAAATGTAAAATGTATGAATTTTATTTTTACATACATAAAAAGTAAATACTACTTACGAAAATATCCAACAAATTGAACAAGCTCATAAGTTACTTCTTCTCTAAAATCAAGTCCTCCTCGCTTAAGATGACATGAAAATGAGACTTGATTCTCTGTAAAAAATTAAAACAATATGAAATGTAATAATTTAGAACACTTATTTCTCAAATAAAGAGCTGATAACAAATGGATGAAGTTTAATACAAATTGTACTAAATTTCAAGTACAAGTAATAACAATGACCAATACAATAAGGATATCTCTAGTAAAATATTCGAAGTTTTTAGGTGTGCACAATAAATATAGTAAAAGGAACATTAAAAAGAAAACATCAATGTCAATAATCAAGTTTTGCAAAACAATAAATTCAAGGCAATATCTGAAATGTCAGATGGATCCAATCAGCTTACACAGCATAAAAAACAAAACAAGTTCAACTAGAGAACTCAATTAATAAAATGTAGTTTAAAAATATGAGTAAATCTGTTCAAAAACATACCTTTGGAATCATCGTACTGCGCACCATCAACACAATTGGAGGGATTCAAAAATACATTGTATAACGATGACTGATCTTCCTCATACACCATGTCATAGATTGTCATATTCAAAAGATCACTCTGTACACAAAATAAATTCTTACATAAATACTTTTAGAAATATATAGTGACAAATAACTTATACACACTGTACCATTCATCATGCAACCCTGTCTGTGCAGGCATTCAAGGCTAAATGCACAAACGTCAAGCGTATTGCGCTTCTTTGCACTTAGCAATAGAACCAATGCCTGTCTTTCCTTGGGGAGTGAGTTCTGATCTTCTTCTCATGCCAATGCTTCCCATGAAAGAAAGAATTCAACGCATTTGCAAGTTAGCAGTGGCACCTGTCAGCCCCCATTTTCATCCTGCTCAACGTAGACATTTTGGCACGTGGTGCTGGTTACTCAACAGGTCGCATATTAAAAGGTACACTATGTTACATTTATGTACAAATTGTATGTATTAAAAATACGAAATTATGTATAACACAAATTTTTAAATAATCTATTATATATAACTAACATAAATCTCTAAAAATAGTAATGATCAGTCCTGTGCTCTCGCCCTGTGACAATGATACATTAAGAGTGAAAATTATTAGTAATTCAAGGAGCACCTAGGATTTTTCTCTGGGGAGGGTTACAAGTGTAGTGCCCAGCTGTCTTGATGTTTTCTTATAAAGAATTTTTACATTATATTGAATGTAAAAACTATTTTGTTTTCTTGATTTATTAAGTGAGCCTTCTCATTATGTCCACCATTGTTTGTAATACATGATTTTATGGTTGATTAGATCTTCATTAGTTATAAATAAGAATTCCAATATATACAAATCTTACAAAAAGTAAGAATTCAATTTAATGAATGCATGTCAGCAAGTATAGTAATCATGCAGTGGAAGAATATTGGGAACACAATTTTTCTACATATGAGATAGATAAAAAGCAAATAAAATAGTTATTTGAAGTTATTTATATTTCATTTACTAAAAACATTTGTATAGGATGAATTAGTTAATCAATTCAGAACTACATTTGCTAAGCACACTTAATTTTTCTTCACATGAAAATGTTTCAGTATTGTTGTGCACATCAAATTTACATTTATTTACACTTATACGTACAGGAAGATGACCCAGAAGAGAAGTGATGCTTTCTGAAGCATAGAATATTCTACCCGAAGAAGAAAATACCATTATAAAACCGTCCAGTGCCTAAAATAAGAAAAAGAATAAATTTTTGTAAGAGAGCATCCAGTAAAATAAAGAAAACTTACTGTTCCGTATATTTATAATATACTTACTTCTAGAATTAAATGAGTAAATTCTTCGTTGGAGAGGAATGATGGTTTCCAATCCTCCTGAATTTCATGAGCACGTGATCTCACAGCAATTTCTACATTCAATGGAAAAACATTGTCAAATATCTAATAAAAAAGTTAATCAATAATCATAAAAATGTTTGTTATGATTATTGATGGATAGCAATAATGTCTACATCACATGTTACTAGATTCTTGGTAGATTAAAAATATAGTAACGAGATATAAATAACGGAAAATACAAATTCTACAAGAAACATTAGGAACAACTAAAAGTCCAAACATTTAACACAAAGTTAAGAATGAGTAAAAATATATGTACTATATGGACAATGCTTCGTGTCTATGAACCCTGGTAGACTTTATGAACCAGTGTCGTCCACTCAAATGGTTATACATCCTGTGCCATTAACCAACATTGAGACTGTATAAACATAAAAATTCTTATAATTATATCTCATTGAACCTAAATATACCTAATTCAAATAATTTCCGGAAATTTAAAACTTTATTAAAAACTATAACATTTCTTAAATAATTGCTGCTTTTTATATTATTAATTTATCATATTTTGATTTCTTGTTTGTAAAAGACGTTTAACAAACAAAGAAATTTGTAAAAGAAGTTTTCAATTTAACTTACACGCATACACAAATTCCAAAAATGTATTTTAAGAAAAGCGTTCACACAATAATATCTCAAGAATATTCAGCATTCATTACAATGAAATTTATTCTCTATCTAACCTAGCAATTGATTCATTAAATTAATCAATAATTAACTTATATTTATTCCATTACTAAATTTTTGTATAGATTATTCACACTAAATATAAGGAGATATATTTATGAGAATATTAACATAATCTAGAATTAATTTTGTAACAACCGAAAATGCCGTCAATGTCAGGACCATTGGGATATCACAATGTAACAATGTCACCAGTAAATATTAACATGTACATTGATGCTTAATATTAGTGATAAACGCAAAAAATCAAGAGTAACATTAAAAAAATATGTACAGCATATATTTCCATATCTCAAATGGAATAATAAAATAAAATAAAATAATAATTTGAGTTATTAAAAATATAAACACAAGGCATAATTTCCTGAATGACATGTGTACTGGAAAGATTAACGGGCCGTCTATTATTATGTAATGCTAAAGTGTGTGTGTGTGTGTGTGTGGGAGGGATTTTGAGGCAGCATTACGCTGCGTCACGTAGGGGTAGGGAGGTGTTATGTTTACAGTTACATAACGATTATATATTTTATTTTAATTTTTTTAAATTTGATGAAAAACTTTTATTCTGGCTTCTAGTAAAAAATTTAAATATTAATAGTTTCATTAATTTTTTTTAATTAGAAAGTTACTGTGTATAAATTATTACAAAAAATTAAAATATTTTTTTATCATTTGTATATTGATTGAATCTCTAAGAATGTGAAGAAATAATTCAAAACTGATCTGCAGTATATTCCAGAATCCAATGAAATTTGTGCAGTAGATTTTGACTCCTGCGTCCTCTATGAAATGTGTTCTTAGCTTGCCGTCACAAATATTCTTGCTTATACATTCATCTTTCATTCAAAATTTGTCTCAAATCTTATTGTTAGGTGCAGTCAGAATCATCAACTAATACTAACTTTAACTATTATAAATTTTAATACACAACATACATAAAATTAATACAAATATTTTTTCTACTATATAATTTATTTTTACTTATTGTAAAAGGGGAGGGTGTGTTGTCACAAGAATTGCATAATTATTTAGGGAGGGTGCAAGTGTGTGTTACAGGAGAGACAGAAATCTTTCAAATTACTCCAAATTTGCATTACTAATTTATAGACAGTCCCTAAACGGAATATATTCTCAATATTAAACCTTCATTTATTTGAATTTCACACTAATTTTTAATTGAATTTTTCTTAGCCTTTTGCCCCTTTGCTACTATTGCACTTCAAATACTACCACATACATAATTCCCCACTGAAACAGTAATCATCAAATTGATTCGAAATTTACATTGCCCTGTGAACCATAGTGTCAGAACAGTATTTCCACCACTTCTGCTTGAAATATTTTAATACATTTTAAGAAAAATTTATACACACTCCATAAAAACCTTAAAAGCGAGTTACTGGATCAAAACACTTTTCACAAAACATTCAACTAAAAGGTTAAGGAGTTGTCATCCAACTGCCATCACAATGAAGAAAACACAGAGAGCATAAAAAATCATGACACAGTTATATAAGTTCGTACAATTATTACTCGAAGCCATGACTGCACACAAACAATATTTATATACATAGTAAACTGATGAGCACACTGACGTTTCACGGATGCTGCTCTTTCCACATTTTCTTTATGACCTCAAATTTAGATTGATCAATTACTCAGAAGAATGTACACTTTTCACATGACACTTTATATTTATTACATATTTGATGCACTGATTTTATAAAATTAACAATGGTGTAATGAATTTCTCTTTTATAAAAAAAAAAAACACACGTACACAAAACTCACCATTGTGATTTTTAAGGAAAGATATTGTTGATTTTAGAACAGTAGATTTATCCATTTTACGACTGTTGGTTGATACCATAGAACTCAACTCATTAATGAGCATGTTGAATTGGTCTCGTCGCTTCTTTTCACTCAAGTTTCGAGACTTTCTATAAAAAAAGAAATAGATATTCAACATTTAGATTAATATTGCATTATTATCAAACCAATAATTTACATTAACCATAGGGGTATCAATTCATCAGCATATAACCTCACCGCTTAGTATCATCCTTGTCATCACCATCTTCATCCATAGTATCACTGCAAAAATAAACAATCATAATGTTGAAACAAATATTAAGAAGGAAACAACATGAACACAAATTTAACCCAAAATGACATCTGTACAACACCAAGTTCAGGGAGTTAACCTATTTGATTACAGATATATTAATACTGAAATCGACATGACAACCCCAAAACTATAATTTATTCCACATGTGTAGTCCATGCAAAGATATTAAATTAGTTATAAATAAGTTTTAATGTGTTGCTTACTCTGATCTCCTCGTTGAACCTCGTTTTATTAAGTTTGACATAGCTATTGAATTTTCAGCTATTTCCGGTCACTCTGTACATAATATATTCCTATAAAACTCTTACACTTCACTGACATCTTCAGCGTTAACCTCTTCATCATTATTCAAAACCCGAGACAACTACACAAGGTTACATAAATGCTGTTCACAAGAACCAAGTAACCTTCATTTTGATTTCGTCAAGTTAAACGATTTTCCATTGCAACATCAATAATACTCCCACTCGGAAAGAACAACGCAACCAACGAGGATTTAAAAGCGTTTTAATTCGAATATCATATAAAGAGGTGGAACATATATGGGTCAAACACAACATACGTAATCACAACAACAACAACAACAGGACACCATTCGCCCCTACAGCTTACGGATGTACGGGAGTCATTGAAGGTTAACTTCACAGCTGTGGCGTCAGGTTTATTCTGTGGTAGTCCTGTAAATTTAAACGAAAAGGCGCGCATGCAGTTGCGAAATTGTTCAATTTTCTTTGCCAAAAACGCAGACAGGTATTCATATTACCACTTATAAAGTAAGCATCATGACGATCGTAAGATAAAAAGAATTTTCATGAATCTGAAATATTTACTATATTTAACTAGCAATCGCGATTCAAACATTTCTTCATTTTATTCTCAATAACCGTCATGACTTTTGAGGATTATCAAACCCTCTAGGAGAGATGATTTTAATTTGTCCATCGTTCATTTGGACCTTAAGACTCCTTCATTGTAATTCGGATTGATTTAATTCGTTATTAATGTGTCCAATGTTCATGCTTGTCTGTTTAGGTCTACATGTTCGGAATTGTTTTAACTCATGCTATACCAAAGCTATATCACAAAAATTACAGGACTATAGACTCGTGCAAAGCATAGAAAGTTCCGTACGTAATTGGAGCCGTTTTTGCAACAAAATTGCTTAAAAAGTATATACATTTCATGCAAAATTCACGTAAACGTCTCATATTTTCGAAAAATTGGGACATGGCCTTATTTCAAGATTTACCTTTGAATTACAGATTTTAATAAAACACTACTTTCAATTTTACTTTTAAATATTTCTTTTAATTTTCGAAAATTGAAAAAGTTTAACAAAATTGAGACGTACGCCATTTTTGCTCTGAGGAAAAAGTTAAATCTAGGAATGTGGAGTTATTTTTTTTTTAACATTTTGAAAATGTTTTTGAGGCTCATGTAATTTACACCCCAAATCAAAATATCCATTCAAAATTCGCAGAGCTGAAGTTTGTTCAAATCAAACGGACAAAATCAATTTAGGAAAAAATCGTCTGAGCCTTTTAAGCGCAAACGTTGTGCACACACAGCCAGACATTTTGGTGTCAATCGATTTTTCGGTATCAAGCACTGACAAAAGGTGGATTTTGACTACAAGAAGAAGTAATTTACTACATATTTATTATACATACAAGATCTATTAATTTTTTTCAATAACAGGACTCCAAAATATGATGTTTGTTGAAAACTCGTCGACATTTGCAGCAACATTACTTTCGTATACGAAAGTATAGTGAGCGTGTATGCAGTAAGGCGAGATAGTATATATATTCTCAAAGACGGCTCTCAATTTTTACTTTCTCGGTACGGAGTAGATAAATCCAGATGTTAAATTTAGAAAAATGCTGTATCACATTGTATAGCCAGAACACATGTTTTATGGGTCCTTGATACCAAAAAATCGAATGACGGCAATATGTCTGGCTGTCTCTCTGTGAACAACGCTAGCAACTAAACCGTTCAGACGATTTTCTCCAAAACTGATATTCCGCATTCGATCTAGCAGATGTCGCGGCTCCTTGAATTTGAAATTGATATTTTGATTGGGAAGGGTACTTTATATGAAGCCCCTGGGACATTTTACAAATTAAAAAAAAAAAAAAAATGCTCCATCATTTTTGACTAAATTGTGTTGCTGGATAGTGAAAAGAGCGTTTAAGAGAATGCTACAGGTCTCAAGTTCGTAAAAACCCCTGATTTTTCGAAAATTGCAATAGTTCAAAAAAATTTCAGTCTTCCTATAACTAAAATATTAATGATAGAGGTTGTTCTCCTTAATGACATTTGTTCGTAGAGATATAAAATTTTGAAATAAGGTCATGTACAATTTTTCGAAAATTTGAGTAATTTTCGAGTAATTTGGGGTGAAAATATCGATAAGAAAGTACATGTTTTAGAATCACTGTTTTTTTTACATTTTTTCTCGGACGGAGCAAATGACGCTTAAAAATGGCGCAGGTTCCATTTTCGTCGAAGTATCTATATTTACAAAAATTGCAAACAAAAGAAAATTATAAAATTAAAAGAATTGATGATTGAGATTTTTTCTCCTAAATGAAATCTGTTCTTTGAAATTACATACAAAAATAACGTAAATGAAAATCTCTAAATTTTTTGAAAATTACAAATGCAAATGTTCAACTTTTTATAAGTGCGGGGAAGGTAGTTTTTTGCTAAGGAAGTGTGGAAGAGATCTGAACTTCAAGTTAACTCTTAAGATGCCGATGTCTTATCGGAGAAAAGCACGAAGACAAAATGTTTGCTGATTGGAAATAGTTTTGCAGGTTCGTTTATTATTATATTACAAATAATGCGAGGAAGTATGTGTTTTTTTACCACCACACAATCCAACAATTTGGAGCCATTTTTGAGAAAATTTTGAAAATGTTAAAGTTTTATGTGAAGTTCACCCTAAAATCAAAATGTCCGTTTCAAATTCAGAGGGTCTGGAGTGCATTTAAATTGATCGCGGAATATCAACTTAGGAGAAAATTAGCTAAAAGGTTTTGATGGTAGCTTTGACCACAAGCGGACAGACCTTTTTGCTGGCAATCGATTTTTCAGTATCAAGGACACACAAAACGAGTCTGACAGCACATGTTAGAGGAGGTAATTTACTCTTCCTAGGAACATGATTTACCTTTTTCGTTACCAGAGCCGTTTTTCTGTCATAATAGCTTTTCTATCGAAAATTCGCCCGTTACCGGCACACGATTTTCTTCTTACGAAGTAAAGGCAGGAAAGTAAAAATGAGGCTAGATTTTGACCTGGACCTGTTGAAAGGTCCCTTATTAGACAATGTCAATTCAACCATATTATAATTATTGTTTTTTATTCTTTTTACAAATATTGATGTCACTGCAATTTAATCTCTTTACCTTTGAAAATAAGCTTCTACTCTCCACTAGTTCTTGCCCCGAGTGAAAATTAACCTAGTCACGTCCCCTAATGTAATGGAAGAATATCATGAATCTCTTTACGTTCGTTGTGCAAGTCGTTCGTTAAATTAAGGTATTGTGTGGTCAATTCCAAAACTCTCGGGACAATTAAAGAGGTAATTAGTTATTTCCAAACTTATAGTAAATGGCGAAACATTCTAAAAATATGAAAACCATAATCTTTAATCGGAAATGAAGTAAGATTATTTAACAAAATCATGTAAAACAAAATGAACGGAGCCGGTCCGGATGGCCGAGATCGCTAAGGCAGTAGTGCTGTAGTGATCTCGAACTGAAGGATCGCGGGTTCGAGTCCATACCGTTACAAGCAATAGTGGTCGCTAATGACCTAGCAGTTGATGCGATCTTAAATGCCACAAAAAAGGCGAGAAAAACTCTCCGGGCGGGAATGCCGCTACTGCATTCTTAAATTTGTTTGATTGAAATATTTCAATTATTAGGACATTAAAGATACGGAGGAAAATATATAAAACAAAGTCTCTACATTCAAACAGATCACAAAAAATGTAATTTCATTATTGGGTTGGTTGTGATTCACGAATTATTTTATTTTACCAATTCACTATCTGTTTACTTGCAAGGCATTGACAGCATTGTCAGGTGCCATTTTACGAATTCACTTTTGTTTTATGTAAATTATTTTCATTATGAATAATATTTAAAAGCATTATCTGAACTTGGTTTTCGAATGGGTAAATCTGAGAACGAAGAAGCAGCGGTTTTTGTTTTCACATCCCAGCACCAAACAATTTTGGAATGACGCAAAGGCAAACGTTTCCTTTTCAATATTATATGTATTATTACTCTCTGAATTTTCGAAGGAATAGGTAGTACATCTTTTTATACCCTTAGCAGTTTCAACGTTAACTAAGAGTTAATTCCACCTTTCAGGTAAAATTCCATATTCTATTTGTTCTAAAGTGAGGTAAATCACAGCAAGTGTATTGCAATTACATCAGATTGCTGTAGTTTTAGAGGTTTGAACTGTAAATGTAGCATTACAGCTGTAAAAAAGAATTTGATAAAATGAATATCCAATTAGGCGAATCTCCCATATTATCGGTGACACCGATTGCCAGAACAGGCGGTAAGCTTGACCCACCTTCACTCCGATAATCGATGTTTTTTACAATATTATTTTTATCCGGACCGGCGCAATTATATGAATGTAAATAGTTACCTTGGGTACGAATACGGTGGGTATACGAAATCTCTTTCATGAGCAAGAACGTGACCTTCCAAACACCAATTAGTGATGGATTGCCTACCTATGGATTGTCAGAGGTAAATAATTAAGACACATCCATCCACCCCCGGTAAACGTCAGCTACGCCACTGACTGTAACAAGTATTGTACTTCAGATTTGAAATCAATGACGCTTTTCTCGATCAAGTTTTTCGTCCATTTTCCCTTGACCCTCTGAACAAATGTTGATACTGAGTTTTTTTTTGGTTTTGTCGCTTTTTAACATCTTGGTCGTATAGCAACCACTGTGATTATTTTAACTGTAGGAACAGCACTTACGGACGACACAAGGGACTCGAACCCGCGACCCTTCGATCCGAGGGGTCTACGGTCCTTCAGCCGTAGAGTCCTCGGCTATCCAGGCAGGCGGGATGTAGCATTGTTTGCTTTTGGATGTAAATGCACATTTACAATAACATTACGCAAGTTTTCTTCAGACTTGTAAGGTGTTAGGTAGAATATATTTATTTCGTGAACAGTTACATCAATGTTCTCGCGATAGTGAATCGTTTTATGTATATGGGCAGCAATAAGGGATGAGACAAAAATATGTCGCTTAATTAGTGTTGTGACTAGTTTCTATTACATGTGAACAAATATTACATTTGAATAAATATCATTTTGTTAAGTTTTACGAAAAATGCTCTTTGATACTGTTTTCACAATTCAACTTACATAGTAAAATTGCGGGATTCCAGGAGTCAAGAAAACGTGCATATATTGCACTTCTCCTACACATGCTTGTTATACATTCATAAATTTTGGTGTTAAATAATAAAAATTAATGATTAATTAGTAGTAAATAGTATGTATATGTGTACTTGTACCTACTGATTCAAGAGAGTTTGTGTATCTTTAGTGTGATTAGTTTAAGAACATTGTTTTTCTTTGGTCCTGTCTTCCATATACGGAAGTTAGGTGACCCATAACGGGTTTTCTTGGCATAAATTATTCAGGGTGGTTTCCCGTTGCCTTCCCTGATATGATGACGACGATGATGATAGGGGGTGAAAGGACGAACACAATACAACCATGCCCGAGGCGGGACTCGACCTCGCGATCTTTCGGTACGAGAGCGCTACGGCACTACTGCCTTAGCGATCTCGGCCACCGGATCGGCTTAAGAACATTAGGAGAAGTGAAATTTACAAATATGACGATCATGTCAAAATATTGAGGAAACCATTCGACCTTCAATACAAAAGTGACACAAGTGCAAAATCATCATGTTTCAGCTAAAAGCTGATAAGAGGTTACCAAGAGATACTGCTACTATTCTGAAGTTGATTTTGAATTAGTTCCATTACTGTCCGCTCGAAGGTGAATATTTGGTACAATCTATAACGAGTATTACAGAACTACGAAACGTAAAATTGCACTTGTCCTTGAACCCGCACTTGTGTCGCTTTTCGATTGGAGGTACGAATTATCAATGTGACTTTTGTGTTTTTTTACTCTAAACTAAGTCTGGGACTAAACACTGTTGTCGGACTGTTCACCTTTCTAGCCTTGACCTAGTGAGAAATATTCTCTACATATCTGATGATTTAATCGATCGGTTTATTTGCTATATATTGTATTGCTTACGTTTTTTATGTGCATTAAAAATTCCAGATAATTGGCCCTGGTTTTTGTTCGACTCTTCCTAGAATTACCTGTATTTGGGAAAGTTGGCGTGGGAATCATACATTCACACGTATACTACGCATTGTGACAAAACCAGGATTTTTCTGCCGGGGAGGGAAACTTGAAGTGTAGTGTCCAGCAGAAATTTCTTCTAATAACGAATTTTTATTTATGCTGAATTTTAAACAAATTTTTATCTGTAGAATCATAACGTATTTAAATGAGATATTGAATAACTTACATTACTATGGAAAATATCTAGTAAAATATGTATTCGTGATTATGTATAATCGTCTTTTTTAAGGGGAGCACTCCCTTCGTAGGTGCACCATTGTATTATATTATTATATGCGCCGAATGTATTATATGACGAAAGCATACAATAATTATATGTACAGTAGGGATGCAAGGCAGTATTTTAAATAATGTTTATGACTGAAATAAAAATATATTTCGTAATACAAGGTACTATTCAATACCCAAAGGGAGGGAGAACAATCTGTGTTATCCAAATGAGAATATGGATGGTGGCAGGAGAGGGGTGCGTGGGCGTGGGCGCGAGAGCAAAAAAATCAAGATACCAAACTTAAGTTGAATTGAATTGTTGCTTTATTTTACGTGGCGAGACTCAGTCCATCAGGCCCGCTCTTCAGTCTGACCACGCAAATTTCGCTACGCTCCTTTCACCCACTAGCGAAAAAATGAGGCATTTCTTGGGCGCGCAACAGGCGATTTGAATTGAGCTCAGAGGTTTCATTAGGGCTTGAGTATCTTTTACATGCAGTAAATCTACTAACATGGGACAGCCGGCTTTACTACCTCTCCGAAGGATGGCCAGTTAAAAACAAGATGACAATCATATTGAAAAAATAGAGGGACATATAAAAATCATTTATATGGTCCATCTATGTGTATTGTAACATGATCACACCAAAAGAAAATCACTTACCCTTATTCATTTTTCCGGGACGATTTTGCTTGTTTCAAAATATCAAGATCATTCTCAACATTCGCCTTGATTGTTAATAATACATGTTTATGTTCAATTTAACTTTCATCACTTACCACAGCGCTGACATTTTGAGGTTTCTCCTCTCGCAATGTCTTGATAATAGTGAACATTCTCTTATAATCAGTATTGTTTCCGCGTATAGTAAAAATGAAATTTATAAGTGAAATTTACATTTTTAAATTGGTCCCTGCCTTCAGTAAATCTTTATAAACAGTTCTTCATCTACCAATCACTGTTTTTTTTCTGTTTCACTTGTCGACGCAATATCAATAAGAAAAAGGCCATAAGTGGGGGAGGGATATAATTATTTTATGTTATTTATTTTATAACTTAAGAATAATATGATATTATTTAAATTCCTTAAAGATGAATGTGATATTTTTCTCCACTGCTTGAATTGAAATGTATTCCGTTTTTAGTAAAAGGAAGAAAATAACAGTAAGGTCATGGCAGTTTCGACAACGATCTTTTTATATTAAGATATTTGCTCACTTTCTTGTTTTGAGATTAAAAATACGTTTAATGAATTTTAAGTCCTTTGGATCACAGGAAACGTTGCAAAAATGTGGCATTTATGAAAGAAAAATATTTTGTTCAAGATAATCAGTCGAAAGGTTATTTAGTACTTGAAACATAACCGTATTACCGACATCTATATTTTACATTTTGTTAAAAAGCGCAAACAAGCATAACTAGAAAATATGACATCGATTATTATTATAATGACGAATATCTTTTGTCGAGTTTGATTAACAATAAGATTCAGAATATAAATAGTAATTAATTCATGAGACCGGATTCAATTGTGTTTCTAGTCCAGCAGTGTCACAAGAGTATTTAGAAACAACTAGATTAATTCCAAAAAAGCCTAGTCTTTACGTCTTATTTCCAGGCTTTTCTGACTGCTGATTCTAATGTTTATGTACAAGTGAATATGTTGTAGATAGTGATCATTTTGGAGGAAAATGTGTTTGCAAACAAAATTATATTCATCCTTACCGTGTATAAGAAAGATATGCATGTGGAAAAATGTCGTACACTATTTTCAGTTTGTATGTCAATACGTATGATAAAAAAAGCAGAAAGAAACTAGTTGCTTGTATTATCAAAAATGTAAATAAAATGTTGAAAGTATCAGTAATCTTAATTAAAAGCAGTAAAATATTTTGAAATTTTGAAGTGAAAGGAATAAGTAAAAAGAAAAAGGATTTACGCTGCGATGTTCACATGAAAATAAATAATTAAATTATATATGTCAATTTCCTTCTTTCTCAAACTTTATATCAAGAATTATTATTTAAAACATACAAAAATTCATTTTCCATTCAAAATTTCGAATTTCATGTACCCAGAAAGTACAGGAGCAAAGAAAGAAACAAGATATGGATGTTTATTTACATATTAATGGCTACTTACATATGTGAAAAGAATTAAACAAAACTTTCAAATACGTTTCACAGATTTTCTTTATGGAAAACAGGATGAATTCACATAAGTCATCAATTTTATACAGAAACAACGATTATTGTTAGAAAACTGGTATTTCAACAACAGAGTACGCGCCGGCGCCACCGCAGCAGCGACGGCATAGGTCGCTGATGAGCGGCCCAGGAGCGGGGAGGGTTGGAGGCGGGACTTCAAGGACCCAAAGGCGAGGGGGTTCTGCCCATCGTCTTTAGGGGTCAGATATATGCTCGCTTTCGGCGCACGCAGCCCTAGGCACTCAGGAAAACAAAATTAGTAAAATAAAAAATATCACCCCAAATATCGAGGGTTTGTTCACAGAGAGGAAATTATTAAAACGTGTTTTCTGTATTCCAACTAGAGAGCAAACCTATACTGCCAATAGTCTATCGTTTAAGAGAGGTAAGAGTGATCATGTTCTTAACAGTATAATAATGCATTTTAAAAACATATTTTGTCTTAAATATGCAAAAATAAGTCTTCAGAGATAAACAAAAGTATTTTGATTTTCGGTTAGTTTCTTAGGCGACCCGTGGCTGGAAAGGAGCGGAGATATATCTTCCCCCCGAGCATTCGCTCAGCGCGCTAGCGGGAGGGCGGGAAGAAGAAATCCCAGTGGTGGTGGTGCTGCTGGCCGGAGCCGAAGCAGCCTAGCAGGATGAGGCCCGCCACGAGCACGAGCAACAGGCACAAGGCCACTTGCAAGTCGCGGCGCTTGTCCTCCTGATCGTGCAGCTGCGAGTTGGCGTACTGCAGCGTGTGGCGGATGGCGCGCAGGAGGACGGCGTGGCAGGCCTGCACCAACTGCCGGCCGAGCTCCACGACGGACGCGTCCGCGGGCAACGCGAGCGCCTGCGAGGCGGCGGGGGCGCTGGGGGCGGCGGTGGGGGCGGCGTGGGCGGCGGCTTGGGCGGTGGCCTGGGCGGCGACGCGCGGCGGGCGGCGCGAGGGCGGCGGGTGGTCCGCCCCCGCGACCTCCTCTTCCTCGTCGCTGCTGTAGCGCTGGGCGGGAGGACGCGCGTGGCGGCGGCGCCGCGAGGACGGCGGGATGCTCACGGCGCCCTCCTCCTCGGATTCGAGGTCGCGCTGGGAGGCCGGATAGGCCCGCGTTCGCGAGGACGGCCGTGGCAGAGAGGCGAAGTACTCGGGGATAATGGAGTGTAGCACTTCCGGAGGAGCCCCTTGCAGGGAATGCAAGGCGTGTGAGAGATAGAAAGGCGCGCTCAGTTGTGCGGCGATCTGTGCGGCGGCGGCGGCCGTGGCGGCGTCGGGGGCGGCGAGAGGGGCGGCAGCAGCGGCGGGGGCGGGGGCGGCGGCGGCGGCGGCGGGGGTGGGGACGGGGGCAGCGCTCGGGGCTTGCGACTCGCAGGCGATCTCTGGTGACGACGTCAGCACGCTGTCCTGAAGCGCGGACGCCGTTGACTTTTGCACTGTTGGTTCTACAGACGGTGCCGGGGAAGACGCGGGGGCGGGGGCTAGCGAAGGAGCGGGGACGGGGGCGGGAGCAGCGGGGGCGGGCGGCGTAGCGGCCGCGACACGAGAGTCCACCAATTCCTGCAGGAAGCCCGAAGGCAGTTCGATGCCACTCACAACCAAATGTCCCGATTTGCTACTGAGCTCCGCGACTTGCATGGTCATTCCGTCGATATCCGACACGAGAATCTTCTGCGCCTGCAACTCACCCACGTTCAGTCTCTCAACGTCCAGTTCGGACACCTGTAAGCGTTGCGCCTTCAATTCCACCTCCGTGTCGGGGTCTGGCATGACGTAGTAGGGCACGGGCTTCTCGACGACGATGGGCTCGGGCGGCGGGGGCGGGGGCGGTGCCTCGATGACGGTGCGCTTGATCTCGGACATCTCGAGTTTGGCCGGATACGTCTCGGTGCTGGCGTCGGCCATGGGGTGCGGCTCGTGGGGCTCGTCGGGCTCGACGCACACGTCGTCGGGCAGCGGGTCCGTCTGCGTGGCCACCGACACCTCCTCCAGCTCCAGGTCGAGCTCGGCGGCGAGCGGCGCGTCGCCCACGGCCAGCTCGTCGCGCAGCGCGCGCAGCTCGCGCAGCTCCCGCATGGCCGCCGCGTGCGCGTCCTCCTCGATCTGCGAGAAGGGCGCCGTCTCCTCCTGGCGCGCGTAGAACACGGCGTCGCTGAGCGCGCCCAGAGGCTGAGCCGCCGCCGACACGCCCACCAGCCGCTCCTCCAGCAGCGACTCCTCGGCCTCCAGCGACGTCTCCGCGGCCTCCCGGGCCTTGCGCGGGGGCCGCGGCGGCGGCGGCAGCGGCCGCGTCTTCATCTTCTCGATCACGTCGCCCGACTGCAGGTCGCGCGCGCTGCCGTGCGCGTCCTCGGCCTCCTCGCGGCGCAGGCGCGCCTCGGCGTCCTCGATCTCCATGTAGGCCGCGCTCTTGCGTTCTTGCTCCTGCTCCTGCTCGTACTCGTGCTCGGGCGCGCGGCGGCGCGGCGGGCGCGCGGGCCCCAGCGTGCTGTAGTTGCGCACGGGCCGCACGGGCGGCGCGCGGATGGCGCGGCGCGGCAGCGAGAAGAAGTGCGACACGTCGTTGGTAGTGAGGCGCGGGCCGCCGGTGGAGCGGCGGCGGCGGCCGGGCGGCGGCGGGCGCGGCGGCTTGGGGCGGCGCGGGCGCTCGGGCCGCGGCGGCTGCTGCTGCTGCTGCTGCTTGTCGACGGACGCGTAGCCGCCGGCGGCGTCCAGCGCGGCCTCGAGGGCCGCCGCCGCCGCCAGCTCGTGCTCCGACGGCTCGCGCTCCGACGGCAGGGACGACGCCCCCCGCGACGTGCGGTCCTCGTCGGCCAGCGACGCGCCGCGCGACCCGTGGCGCCGGCCGCGCTTCGGAGGCACCGGCACCGCCTCGCCCTCCTCCTCGGGCGACGCGGGGATGATGTAGTCGGGCTCCCCGCGCGGCTCCTGCGAACAGACGGCCGCCGCCCCCAGCCGGCGGCGCCCGGCGTTATGGACGCGCTTGCATAATGATAGATATGCGTTATGGGAATAAAACGAAATAATAACTACATTAGTAAATGAAAATAATGTTACGTGTATACTGATATTGTTATAGGATCTGCACTAATAATTTTTCGCACATTCGTAGAAATGATGGAGACAGTTAAGTATAAAAAAGTATTTAACGTCGTGTTTGCGAAAGTTGGAAGAACTAAAAGTCCAAATCGCAAAGACTTTGTTGGTTCCAAGTTGGTTACTCTATTTTGTTCCAAAAGTACGACAAGGCCGTTTCTCACCGTGTTTCTCAACGTGTATCACTGTGAATATTATCTCAAAGATGGTAGTCTAACTCACTTTCGGTTGTTCTTTTTTTTTTTTTTCTTTCTTCAGTTTTATGAAGAACTCAACATGCTGTTCGAAGCGGTCATCAAACGGTCGTGGCAAAACCGTAAAAGGGACATTCCGTCTTTCTTCTCACGGAAATTGAATATTAAGATATTCGACATGTTTAAAATTGTGTAGGATTGTTATGGGTGTGCAGAAATTAACACGAGAGTGCAGAAATCGGAAAGAAATTGGTTACTTCTGAGAGAAAAGAATATAACAACTCTGATAATCGTAAGTTCTTCGTAGACGAAATATGAATCACAATTTATAGACAGCAGAAATAAATGATTTTGCGATAGATAATTCTTAAAAGAGCAGAAAAGAATAGTTACAAGAATACAAATGATACGAAATTCGACCATTGTCCTTACATCAAAGAAACGAATGTGCCCTGAATACAAAAATTAATAAATAATATATAGGGAATTTTGAAACATCTATTTTCATACCCCTTAATTTTTTTACTTTTTCAGTCAAAATTGAAATGTTCTCATTTACTACATAATATACCCAACAAATTATTCGAAGGATTTATTCCCTTTTATTAAAATAGTTTATTTTCTGCTTAAAAATTAATATAAAAATGGTGACCACTAAACCTCGGTTTCCCTACATGCCATGATATAGCATTATCATTTCTGACAACTAATTCCTTCGAATACATGAACTCATACCCTACAATTACGTACTTCAAAAGTTGATTAGATGAATTTTGTTTAAATTCTATCTCTCGACCTAATCAAATACATGCAAATCAGAGCATTTTGGGAGAGCTACTAAAATTATTGATATTATATTCCTTCAGAGTGTAAAGAAGTATTGTAAAATGTATGATCTTCTTTGTTTCCTCATTGTCTTGTGTCATTGACGGATAGACTCTAGAGCCATGTGAAAAAAGTATTCAGCTTCTTTCCAAAATTTTCAAAGAAACAAATGCTTTTCCGATTTGCAAGTACTGTCGCCTATTGTATATACAAGACAGATATTTTTAGACATGGCGAAGAATTCTACACAAAACATGCAATTGAAGTCTAAAACCGTTGAAAGTAGTGTGAGAATGTGAACTGAACAGCTACTAAGTTAGCTGTGTTGAGGTGTAGTTTAGTTGAGGATATCTTCTCATGGAGTAAACCGACGAAGTTTTTGCCTGGGTACATACGCCCTGAACAAGAATTACAAATAATATTTACGAGCCCGTTATGGCTACTTTATGAGGCAATAACTGTCAAATGAAAGAATAACTCTGGTTAATGACACATCAAGACTAATTGTTCCAAAGGAAACATTTTTACTACTCTACGAATTGAAGTTCTAATTTTGTGAGCCTGCAATAAAACTTATTTGGTACTTCTTTATTGTTAAAAGCGCTTAAATTTCTGTGCGCGTTAAAAATCAGAAAATGCATTTCTTTATCGAATTTGCAGAAGTGAGATTGTTTTATATATTTATTTATATCTAACAAAATTATAAATGGTATAACAAGTTTTTTCCATTGTCTAATATTCTATGAAATAACTAAATATAAATTGTTGCTATACTGTAGGGCCAATAAATTAATTTTTATAATTAGTGCTAAAAAATTAACTAACATTTTGTGTTATTAATAGAAAATTCAGAATAACATCAAGATACTGAGATTGTAGTTTTGTAATCCAAGCTTATGAGAAAATTGAGCTTAGTTTACGCAATTAAATGCATGAACGATTTTCGAGGTGAAGACCAAGAGAGAGTTTAATTATTCAGTGCACTGTTTAGTAACACTTGAAAATTACCCCTGACGCAAAGCTTGCCTAAGACACCAAAAGTGGCTCAAAAGATATAACGGTTGAAAGTGAATCAGATTTCATTTTTACTTCAAGATGAGCGGAAAGAACATACTAGTTTGATCCCACGCAAATGCTATTGTGGTTTGTAGGAAGGAAAAAATAACACTGAGAGTTTTATGAATCACTTTCCTTGCATCAGAAAGATTCTTGTGTACGTCAGCTCTTTGCTGTTGAGTGAATGTTTTTCAAACATAACTACCTACAACTTGATGTCGTGTACAAATTAACATTTAAATCAATATATTATAATTTTCATAATATAATAATGACTAGTACATTTACCGGATTTTTACGTCTATAAAATATTAAGAACGGAATGTAAAACGCGACGTATTTTATTAAAAGAGAATATCGTAGGTGAGAGATTTTTGAAATGCAAAATAAGTCAGGGAGAAGGATTACTTTTCGTATTTTTTCGATTAGAATTCGATTACTTTAACGGATTATTTTAAAGAATTAATCAATTCATCCATCAAAACAATTCAACTTCTATTCGGTTGAAAAAAATTAAATGAGTTCTTAATATTATATATACTCATAGTGCTGCTCTTTGGTGTCATAATGTGTTACAACGTGTCATAACATGCTACGAATACGAGCACGATGCTATGCCAACTTACCTCGACTTCTATCTCCGCCTCGACATTCTCGAGCCAGTCCTCCTTGGTGTAGTGGCCGTTCAAGACGACGTCATCCTCCTGCAGCTCGCGACGGCTACGGTGCTTGCGCTTCGGGGCGAGCGGCGGGAATTCGCCCGAGGGCAGGTCTTCGTGCTGGGCCGCCGCGGACCACTGTTCGGAGCGCGGCTCCTCGTCCGCCTCGCCGGCCAGCTCGTCGTCCATCAGATCCTCCTCGATGGCCGGGCTGGCGCGCTTGAGCACCGCCGGGGACGCGTCCCCCAGGCCGACGGCCTCCACCTCCGCGTCGGCCTCCAGGTCGTCCATCTTCTCCGCGTACTCGTGGACGATCTCCCCTTCGCCATCCACGTTCTCCTCCAGCTGCTCCTTCTCGTCCTGGTCGTCTGCGGCCGCCTTGATCTGGCGGCGCGCTCTCTTGGGGCGGGCGGGGGGGAAGGTGTTGTAGAAGTTGGCGTCTTTCTCCAACGTGGGGCTAGGTGTCTTCTGGGTTCTGTTCTCTCGCTTGCGAGGTCGGAGCGATCGAGTTCGTGCTGGTCGCGTCGGCTCGCGCTCGGGCGTGCCGCGGTACCGTTGGCCCAAATTTTCCACGTCCTCCTCGTCGTAGTACTCGTACTTGTCCATCTGGGAGAGGGCGCTGACCGGCGAGCGGAACGCATCTCGGATCTCCGAGGTGAGGTAGCGCCCGACGTCCACGTCTTCCTGGCTGAGGCCCTTCTCGCGTAGGAAGAACTCGTCGGAGTCGATCTCCTCGAGGACGCCTGCCCGTCGCCGGTCCGAAGAACTGCCCGAGGAGCGCTGTTCGCGGTCGGACTCGGGAATGCTCTCCGGGGCGGCGGCCGGGGCCGGCTGGTCGGGCCGGGCTTCCATGGTGACGGCGTAGCCGTAGTCCTTGTCCCGGAACGCCGTCGTAGACTCGGTGTGCGCGGAGCCAGGCCGCTCTTCGAACGCGCCCAGGTCTTCGGCGCTGATGTCCATGCGAACGTCTTCGTCGGCCAGATCTTTGGGCGGGACGTTCTCGTCGTCGGCGTATTTGATGTCCGTGAAGCGGTGCACCCACCGGGAGCCTACGGGCCCCTTGCGGCGCGACGGCATCTTGGGCGGCGGGGTTTGCGCGCGCGTGGCTTTCGGCGACGACGTAGCGTAGTCCGCTTGCTTGGCCTTGCGGTCGAAGATGCGCGGGTACGTGCGCAGGTCGAAGTCGAAGAGCGTGCGCTTGGTGGAGGAAGAGCCGCTCGACAGGGTGGACGGGCGATCGCGCAGAGGCCTGCGGGTGCTGCTGGTACCCTTCTTTTTCTCGTGGGTAGAGGACGCGCTGCTTCTCGAGAGACTGCTCAAAGTCGGCATTGATAACTTCGGCCGCTGCGGCAAGTTGAATTTGGGCCTCTCGGGCAAGTTGAATTTCGGGCGCTCGGGTAAGTGGAACTTCGGCCGTTCCGGGAACGAAAATTTCGGACGTTCCGGTAGATTAAACTTCGGGCGCTCGGGCAGATTGAATTTCGGGCGCTCGGGCAGATGGAATTTAGGACGTTCCGGCATACTGGGCATGCTGAACTTGGGACGTTCGGGCAAGTTGAACTTTGGACGCTCTGGCATGGAAAATTTGGGCCTCGACATGCTGCGTAGCTTGGTGCGAATCCTGCCGGCCTGCGATCGGATTCTCTGCTGAAGCCCTCTGGCCTGTGATTGTTTCTCGGCGGTAGCATCGGGCGAGGACTTCTTCTTGCGGGCGTCCCTCTTCAGAGGCAGGTCCTCCAGGCCTGAGGAGTCGAGCTGGCTGGTGTTGACGTCACAGTCCGTGCGGGACTCGGTGGTGGTGGGCGTGGCGGCGAAGTAGCGCTCTTCCATGCGCGCCTGCATCTCCTGCGCGCTCAGCTCGGCGTCCTCCTCGTCGGCCGCGGCCGCGGCTGCAGCGGCGGCCGCGGTGGCAGCAGCGGCCGCCGCCACGGCTTCCTCTTCCTCGTCGTCGTGCGTGCCGTTGAGGTCGCCCAACTCACGGCTGCGCATGGCCGCGTCCTCGGCGTCGCCGTCGCCGGGCATCATGACGAGCTCGTCGTCCAGCGGGATGCGCAGGTAGCGGCGCTCGCGCTTCTCGTCGCTGTCGGTGCGCGCGAAGGGCCCCCGAGGGGAGCCCAGCTCCGTCTCCACGTCCGGGTCCATGGCCAGGCGCGCCGCCTGCGGCACGGGCGGCGGCGAAATCGGCTCGTACTCGTGGTCACTGCGGGCACACCAACGGGTCGCAATCATTCCCATGCCCTTGTTTGCGTTGGGGCGTTCGGGTGCCGAACAAGGGGATCTGACAGTCGAGAGTGTAGGTTTCCGTACCCGAAATCAGAAGCCAGTTGCCTGTGCGGAAGATGCCGCGTCCTAGGCGCAGGTGCCATCTCGCCCTCAGGAAGGTTGCAGAATGGCGGCAGAAACGTTGGCATCTGGCCTAAGACGCGGCGTCTTCCGCACAGGCAACTGGCTTAACAGCCAAGTAGCTATTAAAAATATCTGACAGTTCACGTTGCGTAGGATAATGCAGTCTTACGCTGCTGTTTCTTAAAAAGGAGCAGCACATGCCAAAACGTGCGAGTGAATATTCATTTTTATAAAAGCCAATAATCTTGATTTTGTCCCAAATGTCAGATATTTTTACCCGAACACCTCAATTGTTGTGACAAAATTTTGAATAGAAAGGCGTTCATTGCAATCCGAGTGTAATGAATTTAAGCCCGAACGAGGATAAAAGACTGGATTGCAAATCACATTAGGATTGCTGTGAGTCTTCACCTACAAGTGCCTACTTGTACATATCTTACATATTAATTTTACACTATAAATTTATAAGAGCATTGGGTTTATAATCTGTGATGTCTTCAGCATAATTAAAATATTACAATCATAAGGCGACTACATTCAGTTGTTAATTGTCAGACAGATGATCGCTATATGTATATGTTCATGTAGTATCTGATTGTGTTTACTTTGTTGCTTTAATGCAGAAGTTGTACCTTGCAGCATGAATATTCTTGTGGAATGGTCGATAATTTCTGCATGCATTAATGAACGTGCGAAAACGAATTCGCCTGCATATTTCACGGTCAAGTCTTTTGACAGATTTAGAAACTTGTTATTGGTAATCTTCGAACGTGTGTACGTAACTGAAAAATTTTCCTCCACTGATCAGTTGCACAAATTGGCTATAGGAAAATGTCTTATCTTATAGGAAAATATTACAAAATTGGCCAGTTTAAACATTCTCTGAAATTCATATACGAATTCTTTGAACTCAAAAGGGTCCATAGACAATAAAATCAAGAATTAATTGTTGTAATGATTATTTCGTAAATCTCATCATCATCCTCCCTCCAAATGATTTTCATTTGTGGAACAATGCTAATGAATGCCACACGTATCTTGAAAATACAAAGATGATTTCGTTCGTGGATACTTTAATCGAAAATATCCCAAGCACGTGCACTTTTGTCGTAAAACGAATATTGCTGGTGAGTTGAAAAGTAAAAATGCTCATTAAACTTATATTGCTACTGGCATTCATTAAAAATCGCAGTGATTGAAAAGGCATTTAAAATGCCGAGGGAAACCATTCATGTTTACGCTCAGAATTAAGATTCTTAGCATAACAAAAATGCGTATCTTTCCGTAACATTCCTATTTCCATTCACATATTGGAAGGGTCACCAAACTTAGAAAATCTCCATGTGTCGAAGATACAAAGAGTTGATTGAACGATCGAAAAGAATGAATGGATGCGCCAAAAACGAAGCAAATTGCGTAGTGATAGCGCCACTGTACAGGCGAGAGCAAGGTCATGGAAGAGATAAGTGACACGTGAAGCGTATTACTGATAGCGTAATAACTCGATGCACTCCCTCGCTCAAGTGGCACACATAAAAGTGAATGGACGGATTCCTAAGAATAGCCATTATTGGATTCATTCATAGGCAGACATAAAATTTCAATAACATAACGTATTTGGCAGGGTTCTCAATGTATTACACGATGATGTACGAACCATATGACATTCGAAAGAGAAAATTATACTTTCAGTGATTTTTAAGACATTTGATGTAAGAGAATTGTAAGTACTCATTTTAAATATCAGTCTCGTCTCCTATTGTCGCCTCGTCCGTCAACATTTGATTCATACGTCTCAGACTCATTTTCTGTAGTATTTATGTAAATAACTACAGTGGTCGAAATCACAGTGCAGCTTATGTACACTTTTTTTACTTTTTTGTTTACTCCTTACAGAAAAGTAATCTAATGATGCAGGGGAAAATGCCGATATTTTGACAAATGTCACATTTTATGTCTCTGATATCGAAAAAGTCTTTTTTCATGCGCAGAATATAACTTTCTCGTGAACATAATAAAGCAAAAACCCAGGTGTTCGGGTTCTATGATACCAAAACAGTGTTGATATTATTCTGGCCATCTGTCTGTGTACAACATTAGAGCCTAAACCATACACATGATTTTAATCAAAATGGATATTCTCCAATTCATCTGCATGATGTCAGGACACATCAAACTTGAAACCAGGATTTTTTTAAAAATTTTGGGAGTACTTTAATTGAAACCCCTAAGATAATTTCGGAATTTTCTAAAAACAATGGCCGATTGCCGATTTTCTAAAAACAATGGCCGAACAAACCCGATTGCAATGGATCGGTGGTAGCATTGCCGCGCTCTCTACAAAGTTGACATAGCTAGATCGAATTTAGCCAGAATCTGGAACAGAATTCTACGAGCAGCTGACAGTTATTTTGCGTGGTTTCTCCAATCAATACCTAGCGAATGTGGGAGCAGTACCCTAATAAACTGGCAGGCATAAGGAGCGATCTTTCTCTCCTCTCCTTGTCCCCTTCACTTCTTTTACACACACCGAAACTTACATGGTCTACACTACCAAGCAAACCAGGAGACCAGTCGGGAGCTAATAATTTGTATCAGATGTGGCAGCGCCCCGCTGGAGGAGATCCTTGGAGGAGGAAATCCCGCAAGCCGCCGTGTGGGTCGACCACGTATCTCACACTCTAGCGGGAAAGGACGGACGCCATCACCCTGTACATAACATACTCCAATATGCTCTACACCAACGGGAACGAAAACTCAAAAATTCAATTTGCCTAAAGGGAATAATTCAATCAATATATAATTGAAGATATAAAACGAATCAATACCTTTTGATTCATCGTGAATTGATACGATCCCACATGCATCCGACATTTCGACAATAATCGAAACAGGACGTCACTAAGTCCAGGTTTTAGGAAACTAATTGTACCACGCTCACTATGCTAGAGGAAATCGTGACAATTCTGTTCCAGGAACGATAACTGGAAGCCTGAGTCTCTGAGCTGAGTAGCGCTTTCAATACAAAAGATTAATGATCCGAAACTGGCTATTGCCCAATTTCCCGATGACCGTGCCAATGCTCGTTCCGGCAACAGAGAGTAATAAACAGTCACATAATAATTATCACGAACGCAATGGCCATGAGATCAGCGCGTTCTTGCTCCATGACAACCACGTGCCATTTTTCTAGAAATCAGCTCAAGTAACACGAAACATCAAGATGAAGCGTGAAAACTCTCTTATGTAATTATTAGAGTTGTGTCATAATATTAACTCCCGGCCAAGAATTCATACGAATGTCTGAATTGTTTGGAAATCGAATCGTATTTTTTAAACAAGTAACTACTATTTATTTATTGACCATAATCCCCTTTACGTAAACCAACTGAATTCGTTACCCGATTCCTATGTGCAAGGGAGGGTGAGTGCATCGTATAACTGAAAATAATACTATATTATTTTAACCTAAGAATGCAAAGAACATATTCAATATTCGAACTAGGAACCACATTGATTTTCAACATGTGAATTGGCTTATTTCTTGTGAGGAACAGAAAATGTTATTACCTAGCAAACAGAGAAAGTCAAACTAAATGACAATACAATTCAAGACAATCATTATTGAAACTATACGTAAAGGTGCATTGCAGGTAAGACCAGGTGACAATTTATTTCACTGAAAATTTCAATAAGATGGTTTGCGCTAGCCAAACAAACATACTCTACTAATAAACATTAAATGAGATCAGGTTTTACTAAGTTGAATACTGATTTCAGAGGGCCCACCTGTTTTGATAGGGAGCATCATTGAACATAGAACATTGCCAGTCTTGAACATATTCAAGATTCGAACTTACGAACCACAACCATTAATGTCTTGATCACGCTACACTTCAAATGCTACAATGCGCACATCCGTCGAGTGGCGAGATCGCCTCTCTGATGTGCATACAATGGCGCCGTCCATTTGCCATTATACGCCTTTCTGCATACAAGCGTTCACAATTGAAATAATTCTCAGAGGTTCGTACGACAGAAGGTCTTCATTTATACCCCTGATATTCGATTAATCAATTTAAACGCCCTTGACAAGGCGAAGGAGTAACCCGGCAGCAGCGTTTCGAAAAGAAAAGATGATTGGTGTTCATTCTAGGATGATTTCAGTGTGCTGCATTCGAAACAATTCCTTCAGGCACCAGAATCTTACTGTAGCGTCTCTGACCAAGTGGTTTAGGGTTTGAGCCCCTACGGTGGCGGTATTTCGAAACCAACTAGTTAATTTGTTAGCTAATTGGAATTCAGATATTCTGTATCTGGATCATTCTAGCTCTGATCGGTAATTTTCCGCCGTTCTACGATCAATACCAGGCGAATGGAGGGTCGGTACTGTAACAAACGGGTCACAGACCACGCTAGAAGTTACCTTACCCATATATATATATATATATATATATATATATATATATATATATATATATACAGGGTGAAGCACCTAAGTTGGCCACAGCAAATATCTCCGAAACGGTTTGAGGTATCGGAATACAGTTTGCGCCAATTTGTAGCAGATGATGGTGGAAATAACACATATTGTTTTCGTGTATGTACCATTTTTAATTGCGAAGATATTGACGCAACTTTATTTTTTTTAATGGAAGTATATATTTTTTCAGCAGCATTATAAAGGTCTCAAAGAGAGGAATACAATGATATAAATATTGTTAATATTTGAAGAGAAAGTGTAGAAAAAATGTGTTTTGCATTTTCTCAGAAACCACGTCATTCGTGTCTTTCCGAAACAGTTTTTCGGCAGGCGGAAAGTTTCTGCCACAGCGCTCTGCTCTAGAGAGAAATTGGTCGCTAAACTGTTCACGAGCGGGATTTCACAGTTGTATATTCTAAATTCCTCAAAGAGACCTTGCCAACGTTGCTACATGAAGTTCCTTTGGAGTTGCGTCTTGGCATGTGGTATCAGCACGACGGTTGCCCTGCACATTCTGCTGAAGTGTCAAGGGCAGTTCTAAATGAAACATTTGCAGGTCGCTGGATAGGAAGAGGTGGTGCGGTGAAATGGCCGCCTCGGTCACCCGATCTCACACCACTTGATTTCTTTCTGTGGGGAAATTTGAAAAATACTGTATACGCAAACATTCCTTCGACTCCAGAAGATATGAAGAGGCGCATTACAGAAGCTTGCGGCAAGATAACGCAAGAAACGTTCCAATCCGTGCGTCGGTCGCTGGAAAGGAGACTGCAAATGTGTATTGCCGTGGACGGTAAACATATTGAGCACATGACGTGAAGACTACCCCGCGTTCTATTTTATGGAATGTAAATTTCTTTTATGCGTGCTAAAGGTCTTATTTTTATCAATACTGTGTTTCATTGTTTTGCTCTCTTGTATTTAAATTCTTATGTTACTGCACTGGCTTGAAGCATACCAAACTTATTCTGTGTAAATAACTTGCTGTCAAAGGAATAAAATTTGTATTCCACAATGCAGAATGTCCCGTATTGTTCAATCAATTAAGATAATCAGAAAACGACCGAATTTACACTTTACTTGGACGCACTCATAAAATGTAAATTTGGTATTTGATTGTCTTAAATTATTACGTTGTTGCATTCCTATGTTCCTCTTCCTAACATATAATTCATAATGTATTTTTTACTGCAATAGATGTAGTATGCAGGTAGTTTTAGAAAGTACTACCATTCAATACATTTTTAGTATACCATTCTAATTACAAAAGAACAATATGTTTTACTTTCTGCCTCATTTATAGTATATCTACAGTACAATAAAGAAAATATTCAATTCTCGTGATAAATTTGTGACAAACTAAATTAATTTTTGATTTTTTATTAAATTTAATTAATAAAAATTGTCACTTGCAGGTTTTCGGAAGGTTACACGTCGGTATCACTTCACGACCCTCAGCCGTGGGCAGTGTTGACTCGCGAACGCGAGGTCGGATGTTGAAAGTTAGAAAGATAGAATCTGGCTACAAGCAATGTCAAACGCACTTTCCGTAAACAAGGAAAAAGTCTAAGGAACGTGTGCATCCGCGTCTATTACGTGCTACTTGACATAATGTATTTTTGCAAAAGTCTCTCTTCAAATATTAACAATATTTATATCATTGTATTCCTCTCTTTGAAACCTTTATAATGCTGCTGAAAAAAATATATACTTCCATTTAAAAAAATAAAGTTGCGTCAATATCTTCGCAATTAAAAATGGTACATACACGAAAACGATATGTGTTGTTTCCCCCGTCATCTGCTACAAATTGGCGCAAACTGGATTCCGATATCTCAAACCGTTTCGGAGATATTTGCTGTGGCCAACTTAGGTGCCTAACCCTGTATATACATATATATATATATATATATATATATATATATATATATATATATATATATATATGAGATAGGGTCCAGCGGGGGAGGAACACCGCCACCTCCCAGGTTATATCGTATCCCAACATGTCCTGCACTAAAGAAACTAACGACATTTGTAAACACAAAATATTTATCAGAATTTTATAACTTATAAAAGAGGTATAGCAAGTAATGAGTGTGTTCAGCCATAAACACAATAACAAGTAATTCAATAAAATTAGAAAAACGTATTGGGATAAATACTTGTACAACAAAAATCTTAACACTTCATTTTATGAAGATGCTTTTCTTCATGAAAACGGGGACTAAAAATGAAATATATATATATATATATATATATATATATATATATATATATATATATATATATATATACATACACATTTTGTACATCTTTCTGGAATGTCGCATTAAGTTTTGTTTTCGACCATTTCACCTCATTGGAGACCGGCACTCAAGGAACACACGGTAGATTGGTTGGTGGCTATCTTGGTTCATAAACGGTGAAATATCCAGTTAACATCAAGAAGAATGTGAATATTTGTCATGTTCAAGCGCTAGACATTTACCTACCACTTAATGTGCAGTTATCAGATAGTACTATAATTTTATTGCCGTGCTCAAAATTCTAAAAAGGAACATCAACCGAACTCTTCGACATATTGGACCACAAAATGATGTCCAACGTCCAACAACAATCGTTTCGGGAAATTGTTTCATAAAGAATTTGAGCACAACTGACAAATTGTTGTTGTTATTTTTGTTGTTATTATTAACCAGTATATTAAATTTACGATATTGAATCCCTTTGTATTACATGTGCTATTCCGCTCCGCTTGGGCCCAATCTATTTCTCTTCGCAAGAGCCATATTCAATGGTATAGTCTACATTTTTTCAATTATTTATTATTCTAGATTCTTAAATACGAACTTCACGAAGGTAGTGATAGAGATGACACTCTCTCTCTCTCTCTCCTTCCCTCTCTCTCTCCTGGGCGTGGGTGTCTTCTTTTTCAAAGTGACCGTGTCTAGCATATTCATATCACGGCCTCAATGATTCGAAAACACTGTTGAAGAGGATAAACCATTTATTTAGAAAATATTTTGATAATTACTTGTATTTATTGTGTTCATATTATTTGTTACACTTCTTAACCCTTTAACCTGTAAGGCATCTAGACAACTCATACGAAATAAATTTCAGAATATACAATTTCATTTGATTACTGATCGCAGTATTTAGTACCAATTTAAAGATGTTACTGTTTTGTAGGTTTCTTTTATATCTTTTCTATATCTTAGTTCTTCAGAGCTATCGAAATTAAGTCATTAACACGTATGAAATTGTACCTAAAATTATCAGACGAAATAGCGTGGAGCAACAGAATTACTGCAAGTTCTATTATTCAGTGCACTAAATAATTTACAGGATACTTGATAAGGAGAATAAATCAATTAATTTTCAAAAATGGTTTCTACAGAATACGAATTAAGAAAGTTTTATTCACGTTCTGTCTAATTAATTTGTCAAACTTTTGACTTTATAAAAAGTGAGGAATGGATGTTTATGTATTTCGTTATCATATTTTCTCACAAAAACATCGTGCAGTTATGTATTAAAAAATTGTTATATCATTTTTATATTTATTAATTATTTGATCACATCAAAGGCAATGTAATATTTTATGCCGCACAATTTAAGTTCTAGATTATGTTTTCGAAGTTCTAATGTGGGGAAAAGTTCTAATGTGTCACTAAGCTTCAACTGGCATCTTGGACAGTACTTGCGGCCAGTCCTAACTGGATATTTCAACCCACTCTGACATCTTGGCCAGAAACACTTTCCTCCAAACTTTACTCCGGAAAGTGATCACAGAAATTAATCTCACGACTGAAAAGCTTTAAAGCTTCTACAAGAGTATGGAAATTTGCATGTACAACCACTAAAGACAAAATTAGTTTACTTATCAAAATAGTGCAGACAGCCACGACGAAATTCAAGATTAACGTAAGAAGGAGATACTTCAGCAAAAAAGGAGGAATAAAAATATTTCATGAGTTGTTGAAAAATACGATGAATGTATGCATTTCAAACGTGCTATTTTAAAATTCGTAATAAAAATTGTAAAATGTAGATCGTGTCATTCAGAACTATGTTATGGAACTTTGACCTAAGGATGATTTAGTATATTTAATATTCACAGCTTAAACGACTTATTATAGAATATAATCCTAAAAATGCTCACGTTGGACACATTACGGGAAAATGTCATTGTAATTTTAGATTTATGTTAAAATGAGTAGCCCGCTATTTAAAAATTGAATATTCAAATTTTTAAAATGTATAATTAATTTACATTCACATCCTTGTGATCATATGTCACAGAGTATTAAAAAGAAAAAATGAAGAGTTACCCCTTCTCACCCAAAAATAAATTCAAAATACAAGAGTCGAACTCCTACCAACTGTTTGTAACTCTGATTTAAGCGATTTTTTTGTTGTTTTTTTACCTCAAAGTTTCAGTCCACTTCATCATTGTAAGAGCTTCAGTATTCACTTCAGAGTTGAGTTAATGTCAAAAGTGTCGGATTTCGAAATTGATATTTTATTTAATTATAAATGACGATGTAAATGCACTATGTTCATGAAAATCCCGCGTTTGGAAGCACAGGCACTCAGTTTTGTTTACTCAATCCTCACACAACAGCACCAACACTAGCACCACCCACCACCTATTACTCTCATTACGCAAACCATCGCCACGACCACTATCGTCACCACTGCAATCACTCTCGTGACGTCAGAGCCCTCGAGACCGCGGCCTGCAGCCTAAACGAATTTTCGAGGAGGAAAGCGGGCGCTGCTTTGAGCCGCGAATGGCGGCGACTGGGCGGCCGGCAGGCGGGCGGTGCGTGGGCGGCGGGGCCGGGCGGAGCGGGTAGGGCGGGCGGCGGGTGGCTGCGCCGGCGCAGGAGGGGCGCCCCGCCCGCCCTCCCACCCCCGCGACGCCGACGCCGGGGCGAGGGCGGGTGCACGGCGGGGCGGCCCGGCCCGGCCGCGGCGGAAAGCGCTGTTTACGATCCGGAAGTGGGGCAGGGAAGAAGCGCGGGCTTATAAATAGGCGGACAATAACACAGTCGTCCGGATGATTACTACGACCCCGCCGTCCGTCTGCCTCGCAGTCGTCTCATAGCCGGTCTGCCCGCTGTCTCGTCATCCCCTTCTTCCATGATCCTTTTTGTTTGGTTTCTACCTCGCAGCGCCTTGCAATTTTCCCCTCGTTTCCCCATTCCTCCTCCGCAAAGCTTCAAGGTGGAGTCGCTTCCATTTCACCTAATCATGGCTGCCCCTTGTATGTGCCATCCCGGCCTGCCCGCGTCGTGTCCCTTCCTCATCCCGAAGAATCTCTGATGTCTTCCCCGCCTCTCCTGTTTCTTCGTCGTTTCTCTTCCGCCGGCTCCCAGCCGATCTCTGCCGCCTCTTCCGTCTCTTACTTGTCGCTTCGGCGCCTTTCCCTACCTACGCCGTTTCCTTGCCGCCTGTTCACCGCCTGCACCGCGTCTGCAGCCCCTTCCGTGCCGTCGCGCTCCGCTAGAGAAGTGAGGTAACCGCGTTATATCTGACTAGAACAGTTCTTGCTTCATCTTCGGCCTCTTACGTAATGGAATGGAGACGGGCCTCAGGGGGTCGCTCTGAGACATTCTGTGCAATAAAAGCTAATTAAATTTGTCCGCAGCAAACAGAACTAACCAATCAAAATTGTAGTCAATAGATGTGTATGTTATAGTTAAGTATTAGAAAGACATGGGATACAATACTGACCAGAAGATTACTCACGGGAGATATATACTCCTCTTGTGAGTACTAAAGTCTTAAATGTAAATTGATATTGAGGGTAAATGACAGAATGTCTCAATTTTCTTTGGATAAATGCAAACTATACGGGAAAGAAAAATCTATTTGTAATGATCTACGTTCGTCACATTTTGGACATATCTAAAAATATGCAAATTGGATCTATATTTTTCTAAATAGTCTTAGTGGGAAGGAAAGGTGGAGGACGAAATCTGAACATTACGGCACTGGAAAATAATGAAAAAGAAGAAAGCATCGAGTTTATTGCAAATTATTTTTAACTATGTTTGTGAGTACAAGGGGAACACTTGAACAATTTCTCACAGTAGCTGCAGCCAAGTCTTGCAACTTAAGTACAATTGATCTATGAGTTAGAGAATGTTTAGATTAATGAGCATTCAGCTACAATGTTTGACCCGTAACATGTTAATTTTGACTATTTTTGCACGGTGCAATCTCAACGAATCAGCAGAAGCTACTGTATAATGCAACTCACCGAAAAAGTGCCTTCTTGATATTATCTCCCCTATAAACAATAGAGCATTATTAAGAGGTATGAGAAGCTAAGGATGAATAAATTGCACGTAGAAAAGGAAGTTTGTTGAAAGGAATATTGCTTTGAAATTCTATTGCGAGAGTCGGGAATTTGAGTACATTGCAGAATAATATATTTTTATTTTTTCTGCCGCAAAGAAGCTGGCTGCTGTTCAACGCTGAGTCGGCCCAGTCGGTCTTGCTTTTAATAACACGTCAGCTATTCTTGTCTCTTCGTTATGTCATGTTATACTTCCATTGCTAAGTGTAGAACACGAGACGCCTAGGAATGTAGCGCTAAATCCACTGCTTAGTAAATGGTACGGTGCGAAGTACAGAATAAATCCAATATTTGACGCATAATGAACATTTTATTGTTACACTTTGTGTAATGACGGATAGACGATTCTTAACGTATACTTATTTACCGAATGAACGTTGAAGCTCACATATTGTATATTCATTACTTACTTCTATTTTGCATATGATAGCCGGGGCACGGACGAAACATATTTTTATAAGTTCCCCGAATACAACACATCCACTCGATCACACACAGAAATCATATGAGAAAAGACATATTTGCTCTTCTAAAAAAAGTATAAAGGTATTAAGACAGTAAGGCAGAGGAATTGGTTCCCAGGTAGACTACTTCTTCCTGCTTTTGTTATCTACAACCCGTCCACTCACTTGTTGCGCAATACTGCATTATCTCACTATCTAAATGCTTAAAAAACTCATCACGAAGATTCATGAGCATGTGATAAAACATGCAAAGACAGTTATCTACCGTTTCTCAAGGTGTATGAGAAAGGGCAATAGTGAATGTGAACATTTATCGCATAAATAGGAGACTTCTTCATTGTAGTATTACCTATTTGTTACAAGATTCAAAATTGGTTTAAAATTATTGGGACAGTAGGATATAAAATTCTATTTAAAATTATTACTTCCTATTTTACACGGAACTATTTTTTATAAGTATAGAAATGTATTTCAAATTTATTTGGGGGTACAGCTGGCCTCTCCTGCAAGGGATTCTCCATTTTTTGTTTATTATTGGCTTACATAAAACAATAATTAAAAAAATGAATTGAGAGGCGTTGAAAAACAGAAACATCCAAAAAACAGCAAATTTTCACGAAATTAAGTATTATAAACTGTATTTAATGTTCCTGCTTCGTTAAGGATAAAACATTTTCTAGATTTTAATGATTTAACATTATTCAAATTTACCCTAAATACGGTAGTATATAAAGAAATACATAGAGTTTCTTTTTAGAATAATTAGTTTCTATTCATTTTCTCTTCAGATAAAAACAAAACAAAACGAGATCACTCACGTGAGAATGACAATCTGCCATTGCTATTTACACAGCAAATTCTGCATTCACATCACAAGATATTCTAAAGTGTCATAATTAAAAACTCATAACTGAAACTCTTACTTAAATACAGCAATGAAATGCATATTCTCTAGCATGAAAAACGCAACAACTCAATTCAGCGGAAAGCCCCCTAGATGCCCAAGTTTGAATCCTCACGAGCAATAGTAATACAATATGGAGAGCAGAGTACTTCTGCATCATCCAAGCAAATTTTGGGAGGCTTCTATGATGTGTGAAATTCGAGAAAATGTACTTCTCAGGAGCGGACATCATTGCCGTAGGTGGTATATACTTTATAGGAGATCTTTATTGAATGTTAAAGACACTGTCATTGAAAAACAGTAACACAATTCAAGTGTTGTGTAAACTAAACACTTGTTGGGTTTATACTATTTTCCTTGCCCTATTGGCATGATGCAAATTTTGTTAAACTTTTGCCTTTGTTTTATTTTTGTATGAATAATGCATTTTCGATCCTAAGAGTGTATACCCGTGCGCGCGCTCACTCTCATGTGAAGTAGCATCTCGTATTTGGTCGAGTGCACATGGTCTTTGCTTTTAAATTTGGCGAGACGATCGTCTATTCGTGACGGTCAGTGGCCGAAGGGGCACTGGCCCCAGGGCTCGCCGCCGTTCGAGGAATCTGGCAGCAGGACAAATAATTTCGACGCCAGAAAAAATGAAAGAGGTTATGTTCGTCTGGGGTTGCTCTGTGATTAAAGCGTTCGTCTCTTTAATATTCTGCATCTGCACGTCACGGTCTGAAACGCAGCGTGCGTGACGTCAGCTCCGGAAGCACTCAAAGGACGGGCGTGGGAGGCTAATGGTGATTGGTGAATTCCGATTGATAGGGCCATTCGACCTGTGATTTGCACATATAATAGCGCAATTTCAGCGCATGAATGTAGATCTGCTTCTACGTCCTTGCAAAACAACCAAATGGTGTGACGACTGACTTTGAGCACGAATAAATTATTTTATTACATTATTATATTCCTCAGTTTGACGTCCTTTCCTTGATACATTTACAAAAATAATGAGAAATTTAACATTAACTCATGAGAATATTCTATCACATAATAAAATGTTCGCTCAAATGAATGTGGCAATGTGCTCGCCTTGGCCATGGTTTAATGGTATCAAAGTAGTAAGTATTCAGAATAAAGTGATACACATGAAACAATGGCTATAAATTGTTACCTACATAATTGATACTGGATCCCAGTGATCCACAAGATATTGAATACCCTGGGTGGAGAACCACCGAGATTCCCTGTGAATCCATTCATCATCGCTGACGTGTATTTCATGACTGTCTTCGCATTGTCATCCTTTAGTCTGATTTTGAGTGAAACAAAGCCATGGTAGCTGCATGGTGAAATGTCTTGGCTATAAAGGAGATGTTCGACGATAATCGAAAACCCTGCAACAAATCATAGTGCAAGTAGTGTCTACATCTCCCCTCATACCCAAGACCTCTCACATTTCGACCACTATGACTTTGTTTCCATCTCTAATTACGACATTACGCAGACGACAATGTCGATTCGTCGTTGAATGGCACGCGCGTCATCGCAAACACAAATAGGCATGCCAAAATACAGGTCATTAAAATGGTAATTGTAAGCAGTTTGAATTTTTGTCAAGAACTGAACATTAATTTTGGAAAGATAATTTGTGGGTGATAGGAATTTAATCAATTAAAAAATGACGTAGAGAAACTAATTGAATCAACTACTCAATTTCAACATAAAACTGAATGAAAACATAATTGATGGGAACTGCAATGAATGGGTATCTTTACGCACTAATAATTTATTTTCTAGTGAATTTAATGGCGTGTGTTGGGTACAGGATTGTTTCAGTAACGTTTTAGATATACAAAATTCCTATTTTGCATTAAAATCCATTCTTTTTAATTTCATTTCGCTCATCTGCAGTAATAGTCATATTTATAAAAAATATTTCCAGAGGAGCCTTGCAAAGATAATTGACAAAATATCTAAAGGGAAAACGGACATGAGGATTGCAATTCTTGTTATATTGTTTCTCGTGATCACGTTTTGCCAAAAACGTTCGTCATCATCTTCATTCATAATTCAATTGTAAATAATAGAAGAGTAAATGGGGCGATTCTACAACTCCCTTCACTGAAAAAAATTGAGCACGTCTTCTCCATACATCCAATAGTTTTGAACTGTTTGTGACATTAAATGTTTAAATAAATTAATTAATGTCAACTTTAACTTTTGTTTGATGTCTACTTAATGATGTCCCACTTGTTACCACCATTTGTTAAAATCACTTCGTTAAAAATTGAACCAAAAACCAATTAATGTGACAACCTGAAAGCGTTTGTATACTTGTGTGAAAATACTTGTGCGAAAGGTAATACAAAAATCAACAAAATCGAGCAACAACCGATGGTTTTATTAGAAAACTTTACAAAAAACGCGTTTGATGAATTAGTATGATGTAATAATGATATGAACAAATTACTTTCAATATAGTGATTGATTAGTGATTCCGGGCGCGTCACATGTTAAGATCATAACTCCCGTAAGTGTGAAGCTTGTTTTTGTATCGTAGGAGGTGGTGGTGGTAAACTTCTCCCGCTCAATGGAGAGATCCGGTGCCGACCTTCTCGGCGGCTTCCGGGGATTTCCTCCACGAAGCACCTTCCACCCGCTCGGCACCGCACCAGCTGGGACATGACCGACATGTATGGTACTGTAGTGCATGTAAGTTAGGGTGTGTACATAGGGGTGATAGGACAAGAAAGAGGAAGAAATGATACGTGGCCCGTTTGTTAGGGTAATACTCCCACATTCGCCTGGTGATGACCGGAGAAACTAAGGAAAACTATTTAACAGAGCTGCCGCCTGCTAGAATTCTCTTCCAGACAGCGGCTGAATTCGACCTAGTAGCAAGTGCCGAAAATCCTGCCCCCGTCGGGACTCGAATTCTAGGACCTCCCGGTCGCAGGCATTGCAGTGACATCATTTGATGCCCAGAGCCAAATAAGCCGGTGAACTGGAAGAAGATCAAGAAGAAGACATACTATGATCACACAGGCAAATCTCAAGTTCCTTAGGTGATGAAAAAAACTTTAAGAGAACTATGTGTGCGGATAGTAGGCCCTAAACCATGAGTAGTGTGATGATGAAGAGAAAAACATGTGATGATGTAGAACTGTTTCATAGTTGCATAGATGGCACAATTTTAATGTGTGTTAAAGCAAAATCGTGTATCTCAACAATATGTTATTTTAAGTCCAATCGTACTTAGAATTTGGAAATGAACTAACATCATTTCAGTAAAATTTTATGACCTTACTCGAAAAAAATTGTTCACGAATTGAGTTACATAATTTATTGCGGTAGTGACGTCACGTCGCAAAAAATGATTGGCAAAGAAAGTATAGGAAGTTATCCAAAACGTTAGTTTGTGCCAAGTGATCTCTCCGCTTCACACGTGCAGGTTGTCAAACAACTTCATATCAAACAATTTAATTTGAAATAACTAGTATGATTCCATTATTCAAACAGCAATGGAGAATGTGGAAAGAACAAAAAAATACCAAACCAAGCAAAAACTTTTTTACAATTTAAAATAAACTCTGAACTTTTTGGAGAACTGCTGCGAAATGCCGGAAACGCAGAAGTTAACCCCTCGATTCGGACTTACTCATGCTTCAGGGGAGGAGGTGGAGGAGGAGGAGGACAGGGAGAAAACAATCACGTCGTCGAGAAGTCATGCATTTGTCTTATTGGGATATTTCTTCACAACCTACTAATTTAAGAAGGACAGCGATTAACAGCTGTATAATTCTTCGTCCAACTTACCTACACACCACACTTATCTATTCGTGCGAAAAGACGCGTATAACTATCCACGAAGCGACGCAACGCATTTTGAGTCGAACCCAGCCGCGCGTTCTCCGCGAATTAAAAGAAAAGAGAGATATTCCCGTCAACTAGGCCGTCGCGCTGCCGCGCGTAAACATGTCACTCGTCGCCGCACGGCGCAGCGCGGCGCAGCAGCGCACTGCGCCCCCCGGGCGGCGCGGCAGGTAGATAACGCCGGCGCGCCCGCGGCCTCGCCACGGCGCCCGCTTGCGCCCTATTTGCAGGCCGAGTCAAGGAACTCCCGGGACATTTAAAACGGCCGGTCGAAGCGGCCGGGCGCGGCCGCTCAGGCGCTCGC
Source organism: Gryllus longicercus (assembly GCA_038098605.1). Lineage (NCBI taxonomy): Eukaryota > Metazoa > Arthropoda > Insecta > Orthoptera > Gryllidae > Gryllus > Gryllus longicercus. Next base: position 1,312,487 of record JAZDUA010000421.1, read on the forward strand.
TGCAAAAAGAGCACGGGGCGCTCGCAGCCTTCGGGCAGGTGGCCCGGCGCCAGGCGGCTAGGGCCGGGGCGGGGTGGGCGGGATAGGAAGGCCTGGGCGGGGTAGCGGACCGGGCCGAGGAGTGCGGGCCGAGGTGTGCGGGATGGGCAGGATGGGCGGACGGCGGGCCGGGGTGAACCGGGGTGGGCTGGGCGACCAGAGCGGGCCGGACTGGAGTGGGGCGCAGAGGGGGTGGACGGGCCGGGGCGGGATAGGCGGGCTAGGAGGGCCGGAGCGTGATGGGCGGGGTGGGCGGGCCGGGGCGGGGAGAGCGGTCCGGAGCGGGGTGGGCGGACCCGGGGTGGGGAGAGTAAGTCGTGACGGGTGGGTTGGCCGGAGAGGGGTGGGCGAGCCGTGGCAGAGTGGGGTGGGCGGGTCGGCGCGGAGCGGGTGGACCGAGACGGGGTGGGCCAGCCGGGGTGGGCGGGTCGGTGCAAGTCTGGACGCGGAGAATGAGGCTGGGCGGGGGCAGGTCGTCTCGGGGCGGGGTTTTAACGAGGTGCGTCAGGCAGACGTAGAAAAGGCGAATGGTTTTGAAAGAAGTGAAAGGGGACAAAGAGAGGCAGATCCCTGCGGAGATCACGTGGTCAGGCCAGGCCATAAGGAAGAAATTTAGAGCGAAATGAGGCTGGGGCAGTGCTGAAAGACGGGAGAAGATTGAAAGGGTCACGTGGCGGAGTCGCGGGCAGCAGGGAGCAGGGACTGCCACGTGATGTGTAACGAGTTGAGGTGGATGGACATAACACTATGCGCCCGGGCAGAACGCGGAAGGTGATGCGGAGGAAGTTGATTGGCTTGAAGAGGAGAGGCAAGTTCACTAAGGAGGCAAGAGGGCCACGGCAAACGATTGGCCAGCCGGGGTCGAACCGCATTCGCAGAAATGCCGCAAAAAATCGCAGTGGATTGACAAGAAGGACGTGAGGCGGGGCGGGCATTTCACTGGGAAGTAGGGCAGAGCTCCCAAGTCAGCAGAGCAAACCGGGGGGCAGGGTGGGTATAGGTCCAGGAAACAAGACTAAACGGGCGGAACGTGGCCGGCGGCAGCGTGCGATCCCCAGCCGCCAGCAGTCGTCGACGTGGCAGGGAAGAGGCCGTGGAGGAGGAGATGGAGGAGGAGGAGGAGGAGACGAAAAGCGTCGCGACGTCACTTGAGTTACGCGTCTGCTCGCGCTCCAGCGATGTGACACGCTCTCCGAAATGAACGAGCACCCGCCCGAAATACCCCGCCCTGGGCCGCGCGCCTCTCTGGGCGGAGAACCGGCGCGGGCGACGCGACGCGCGCCCAGCGGGGGGGGGGGGGGGCAGGGAGGCGCTCGGCGGCGGGATCAAGCGCGATCAAGCGCGCCCCACCCAAGCAGGAAGGGCGAGTGATTGCAACGCCGTCGTAAATACTTCGACGTCATCTGATACGTAGTGCGATTCCATCTTGATCTCAGTTTTGCGTCCATTCCCCTTCAGTCATTGAGCAAATGCTGGTGATTACTACTGGACATAAATGTAGCTTCACTGTGAGCGCGTTTTATTGAAATCACCTTTTGTCTGTAGTGGTTGGAGAAGGGCCGGGGAGTGAGGGTTCTTGAACTGAGAATATAGCTCGCAACATCATCATGAATTGTTCATGTTATATTTCCTTGTTCATGTTATATTTCCAGATGGAAAATAAACAATATTAAAACTAAGAGTTATTTAAATTTTATTATGAGTAAAATGTATTACATTGGTACATATTCTTTAGGGTTTGCACTTCCAATCTTGCCTACCACATGGAGCCGTGATGATTGGTTTTGATATTGAAGTCTGCGGCTGATTCTGTACGTCTCGTGAAATAATACTGGGAAGTTTATTATTAATTGTTTTGTTCATAGTAGTATGCCTTGTAAAATTGAAGTGATCCATGTAATGTAGTGCGTTTGTGCTTTGAATTTCCTATAACCCATAAACTAATCAACGTTCGGGTTTTCCAACATTCATTAATGTGATGTGAGTGATACAGGAGCTAGATACAAGGGAAATTACGTTTGTCATTGCCAAGAATAATTCTACTATTGTTCTTTCTGCCACCCTTTTCACCAAGCGCTAATTTATTTTAAGAAACGTTGATGAAAACATGACCGTGAAACCATTGTGACAAACGCATGGTAACATTAAAAAGTATCTTAAATGACATGATGTTTTGTCTAAAAGTGTACATTACAGTTAATGTCAATGTCCATAATCTAGGTTTTTCCCCCTAAAAACGGAAGAAATGTGAAAAATAGGGAACAGTATAATCTTCGGAAAACCCTACCTCCTCCCTTCTACACTACATAGTTCAATTTCGAATTATTTATTGTTAAATTATTTATTTATAGTTAGGTAATATGTTAATAGTCGAATTATTAAACAAAATACAAATGGCCATTTGGATTTCACTAGCTGGATAAATACATCTCCTTTAAGGTTGGAGAACGTGCCGGGGCCCGTCACATCTGTAGACTGGAAGCTTGCGTGATTTTGCGTTTGGGGGAAGACCGCTCCCGTTGCACTGAAATACGTTATGCAACAATTTACAGCCGAAGAAACCAAGGACTAACTAGAAAGAAATATCTCCTACACCGACAATGTGCAATTTAATCGAATGTTCATTGAAATTAATCAAGACCCTGATGTCGAAAATTTAGGGCCAACATGCAATTGAATAAATGCATCTATCAGCCGAACACCAAGTAAACGGTTGCATCCTTGTTTCCAGTAGTTTTCGCGAAGAAGTTAGTTTCCCACAGGGTTTTTTGCCTTATCCTACATCCTCTTTTTTGCCAGTTCCTTCCAATACGTTACACACACACACTTCACAAACCTTCTTAAACATCTCAATACGGTGTAATTTGTTCCCTTAAAAAGGAGTCCATTGCTTATGCATTATTTTTCCTTTTTTGAGAATAACGGCTAAAAACGTGAAAGTGAAAGACCTTTTTGAGAAAGAGAAAAGAAACAAAGAACGATAAACATTAAAAACGTACATCATTGCGGGTTTCATTAATTTATGTTTTTACAGTTAAATGTAAAGTTAACTAACAGGGAACAAAAAGCTAAGACACAAGGAAATTCGTAAATACGAATTGGTGAACATATTTTTCAATTACTAATTCCATGTTCCTCTATGTCAAGAAACTTTCGCCTGGTACATTTGGCACGCTACCGAAAGTTTACTTCAATTAAGTTAGTATATCGACTCAAAGAAAAGTTCGATATGAAAATTAGAGTTCCAGAATATTGAAAAACCTGAAAGTAACCGAGAAATTAATTTGCCAAGAAATTATTTTTCCGCTCATTACGGCGGTTAATACGGCCTAACTATTCTCAAAGAGAAAGAAGCATCATATTCACTTTTTAACAACTAAGTTTCTAAAATGCCAAGGAGTGTCCAACGACAGTGCGATGCGACTGACATCGTCTGTACTCTGCGATAAAAAAAAGCTGTGCTCAGAGGGTTCTATTTAGAGACAGATTTAGGTTGAGACCCTGGCGCACATACTCTTCATTCTTATTTTGACAAAGGCCATTGTCGCCTTTTCATGACCTATTTCTTGACATGTTCTATTGTGTTCATGCATTCTTGAACACATAAAATGATACATTAAACTTGGTAAATGCGAGATTCGGGGATGATTTCAATAGGTATTGACAAGGAAAACGCGGCGGTCAAATAAATGATCTTGCGTGTTTTTATTTCGATCATTGGGATACATCGACATTGAAAATAACTCTTTTCACATTTTATGGTCACATTTTACGAAATTGTTTATCTATAATTAGAGGGATATTTACTAAAGTATTTCTCCTTTATGGTTGTCCTTTAAATTCTCCTTCCTCCGATTCAGAGAGTCATTGTGCTGATAACAGGAAGACCTTGATGACATGATATCAGTGTTTTTACCTTTCACTGCTCGATCCAAAGGATAATTTGAATTTCACCAATTATACACTTGAATTTGAAGATGAACTTTGCTTTCAACTGAAAAATGTTTTCACCATTTTTGATCGCATTCATGGAAAAACTTTCAGTTTCTATGGTTACATGTTTCACATTTAAATTTGAGTAGGCTCGTAATCCATTGACTTTGATCACTTAAGCAACCTTCCTGATCGGGTAATTTTTTTTTTTTAGCTTCAACGTTTAAAATTAAAATCTACTTCATTTATCCATTAAAAATGAATCATAAAATCACACAATTGACAACGGATGATCAAAATCATCACAGTTTTATGGTTGAAACTAAGTAGGGCTGATTTCCACGAATGGTGTAACTGCACTGTTAGAGAGCGCCACAGTTTTGGGGAAAATACTAGGCATACATTCAATGTGAGAAGTACACCAAGATAAATTGAAATGCTTCAAGAGCTAAAAAGTGTAATATAATTTCTATGTAAAATTGAAAAACTGCAGCGAAACCTCTCTTACGCACTCACTATTGTTTCGTCGAAAGAAACGTCTCTGAGGACAGATCATTAATTCTTCCGCCAGATATGCAACTACTAAATAATATGGCTCTAAGTAATATGGCAATGTATCGCGGTGCAAGAAGTTGTGAATCTACAGTATCTACGCTCTTCCGCTTCTTTTACAGCTAACGCGCAAAATCGTCCGCAAGTTGTGGCCGTTTAATGAAGGTTAATGCAAGGGCGCTGACCAGCGCAGACGGCGGGTCTGAAGGACCCGTGGGCACTGCCATGTCAGATGACCACCAAAAATAGAGAATATTTGCAGGTGTCATGTGAAAAAATCCATAGGTTCATGAGAAAAAATGCCTCTCAATGGAGAAGGCAGGTTAATCAAAGTGAACGTTTCAGCAATATTCAAAGTATTTCACTTTGAAGCACATTTATTATCATATTTTATTAAGTACAACAAAAAGGACAACTTGGCGTATTAACTGAGGTATTTATAGCTTTTACACAAATATAACGTTCCACTTGTATTAGAATTTCTGGATATAAGCTATAACAACCAGGACGGAGATTAAAAACATTTGTACATTACATACATTTATTAGAACTGCAAATGGGTACGACCCGGTGGCAGTTAAGTGACAATAATTGCAAAAATTACAACACTTACATTAATAATAATATAATAATAATAACAATAATAATAATAATAATAATAATAAAAACAATAATAATAATACCGTACAATACAGTACAAGACGAAAAGCAGCATTGAAAAGAGCATTGATCGCGTTCACCGCACTTCACTTCACTACACTACACTACACTACACTACACTACACTACACTTTTTTGCTTTGAATTACACTGACCATCACTTCACAGCACTTCACCGCACTACACAGCACTTACTCATTTAATATCTGTTACTGTTATCTTGTTCTAACTTATTTCTAAAACTTCGGACACTGAGAGGAAAAGCTTTGAAAACTGCTGCAGGTAAACTGTTCCAATCTCTAATTGTTCTGTTACAAAAGGAAAACTTCCCAAGATCTGAATTTTGTTTCCTTGCTCGAATTTTGTGGGTGTGATCGCTTCGGCCGAAATAATTTGTTTTTTCTAGTCTAATCTGAATTTCCTTCCAAGCTGGTTGACCTACGTACGATTTATAAAGAGCGCAAAGCCTCGCCTTTGTTCTTCTCGTTTCTAGAGGTTCCCATGACTTTTTTGTTACGTTACTTCTATAGGTAAACTTATTCGCTTTTCTCTGTATTCTATCTAGATTTTTCCGGTGCGCCTTTCTGTATGGATCCCAACACGCAACTCCGTATTCCATGAGAGGGCGAACCAGCGTAAGATATGCTAATTCTTTGGCGTTTGCAGAACTTTTCTTTAGTATTCGCATTACAAAATGCAAAGACTTCCACGCTTTTCTTACTGTCTGATTTATATGCATCTCCCGCCCTAATTTACTATCTAGATGAATGCCTAAATACTTGCATGATGAGACTCTTGGGATGATAACCTCACCTAAACGATAGTCTGGTTCCTCATAATTTCGTCCCCGCCCGAACGTTATTGTTTTGCTTTTAGATCCATTAATTCCCATGTCATTTTTTTCAGCCCAATCACGTAAATGCTCTAAATCCTGCTGTAATATTTGTTCGTCAGCGCTATCTTTGATTTTTCGGTATATAACACAATCGTCTGCAAATAAACGCACTTTTGATTGAATGTTCACATGGAGATCGTTCACGTACGCTAAGAAGAGTAATGGCCCTAACACACTTCCCTGTGGAACCCCTGAAGTAACATTTCCCGTAGTCGAAAACTGATTGCCAATTCGAACTTTTTGTTTCCTGTCCCTAATAAATTCGCTTATCCACCTCACAACTCTAGCATCAACTCCTGAGGTTAATACTTTCCTAATAAGTAAATTATGCGGTACCACGTCGAATGCTTTCGCGAAGTCGATTACTACTGCATCCACCCTCCCACCCGCGTCAACTACGTCAGCTAGATCTTGAAAAAGAGAAACAATTTGACTTTCGCACGAATGTTCACTTCTAAACCCATGCTGTCCGTGGAAAATCCAGTTCGCTTTCTCCCATTCGCGACGAATGTACCCGGCTATTAAATGCTCCATTATTTTGCATACTACTGAAGTGAGGTATACAGGTCTATAATTACATACTTTTGTTTTATCACCATTTTTGAAAATTGGAACCACTATAGCTGCCTTCCAATCGTCTGGTAAACTTGCATTATTAATGGAAATATTGAATAATCTTAACAAATAGGGCAATATCGCCTCACCACCGAGTTTAATAAAATCTGTCGAGATACCGTCTGGCCCGCGTGATTTACCGTTTTCCAGTGATTTTATGCGATTGCGGAGTTCCCATGCGTGGAGTTTGAATTGGTTTTCTGTTGGAAAATAATGAACTTGCTCCTGCGTCCGTTCTGGTTTGATACCGATACGAAATACGCGTTGAACGCATTTGCTTTTGCTTGGTCGTCGTGCAGTGGCTCGTTATCTGCGACTCGAATTTCCTGAATATCTTCCTTATTCCCCCGGCGTCTGCGGACATATTTGTAAAAGCTTGACCAATTATTTCGTCCCGTCTCCAACATGTTTCTTAAAAATAATTCATGAGCAATTTTCTTTTCTTTTTCTAATTCCTTGTAGTATTTTTTGAACAAAGTGTTTCTGAATTCAGAACTTTTTTGCACTTAAGAGAAATTTCAAAAAACGATATGCTACATAACCCGTTAATTAAGTAGTTGTGTTAATTATGTAAATAATTGTTACACGAAATACCCTTCGTGCAGGAAAATGGTGATAGAAGTAAAAAACATACTCATTGATACAACATTTTTGACAAATTGGTGAACCAATTTTCCTATCGTTTAACTGTAATCAGACGATACGATGAAAAGGTTTAATATAAAAATAAAACTATCAGGTAATATCTCTAAATTGTTTTTATAACCCCTGAATTGTCGATATTACAGAAACGGGTTCAATGTATAGTAAGAGTAACACAGTAATACATACGTTTATTGTCATAACGTAAAGAAAAGATAGTATCTAATTCACGTCGAAAATTGTTTCTTGCCCGAAACTACATTTTCCAACTTCCAGAATTTGAAAAGCATTAAAAATCCCCCAGCCCCTCTTCCTCCCTCCGAGGCGGGTGTACTATCACCATTCCTCCACCAAAAATCTCGGCGTGGGCCGGAACTTCCTGCTCTCCGACTTCTCGCGCCCACGTCTTCCTTCGCCCCCTGACGTTGCCGGATGAGGGAAAAGAAATCTGGCGCTTAATATGCTCTCGCGGAAAAAGCAGATTCGTTCGTCGCGTGGCTCCCGATTCGGACCTTCAAAAAAAACTTGCTCTAGTGTCGCGCTGCTCCCCACCTGCTTCCGACGCGTCGCGGAGATCTGCCAGATCGTGCATAAGCGTTTCCGGGTGCTGCATTTTTTTCTTTCATTTTTTTCCAAAGAAAATAGTCCGCTTAATTCTCGCTTGGTCGTCAACAGAACGAAGTCAAAGGCGGTAGTTAAATCTAATTAATGGCGTGAAAATACGATATTAAACAACAGTATATTTTCCTTTTTACTTTCGAAAATTAAGTGAAGACAGGAAACACCCTTTAAAGATGCACGGATTCAGGGTAATTGAAGAGACGTATATTAATACTTGTATTCTAGCTTGATTTCATCACATTAGACAAGATAAACACACATCAAATACTATATCAAACGAACGCCTAATGCGATGCTGTCACACTATGCAGCAGTTCGTTTCCGCACAGTTTAAGTATAGACTAAATAATGCGTGAAAATTTGGGGCCGTTTTATCATTCACGAATCCATTTCCTTATTAAAACTTCTTGTCGTTTAATAAAATATTAGCTTGATGTTTCGATGATGTTCCGACCACTACTTTCATGCTTTCCAAACAATAATTATGAAATTCACATGTCTTTTCTGTCGTTCCATGCAATTCAACTCCATTAAGTGGTACAGAGGAACCTCCGCTCCTCAAAACTGAAATATCTTCATAACACGAAATTTGTTTAACTTGTTTTCTAGCCCAACCTACACATATCCGAATTAATTTACGTACGAATTATGCAAATTTAGTTTTTTTTACCTCTTGTGCAATTTTTTCGGACTGCTTCATTTTCTATGTTTTGAAACAATTTCTTTGGACATGTGTGGGTCAGATTCACTTGCCATGCTTATACTGACCCTGTATCATATGATCTGAGCCTCCGCTTCTCAACAAGTCGAAGTGAATATCCATTCTGAAGGCCACGAGAAATTCGAGAGAGGGCTTGCAAGTGTTGCCAATATGAAAATAACTTTAAAAAATGTGTGCCTCTTAGTACTTATGGATAATTGTTTTCCTCCGAAAGATTCTTGAGAACATTAATAACACATTAACTTGAACACATATTTGCGTTTATCTAATTGCATGCATTTATAAGTATAAGTGTATGAAAAAAAGCTGTTTCCATAGACAACTTCGAAATTTTAATCTTGGCATTATTTATTATTTATCTCTATAAATTCAAATATAGGAGAACTCAAAATTTAAATTTTCCCCCTCATAAAAATATTTTGGTTCTACTACATTCTATTATTTAAACGCACGGAAGAGTAAAAGATTAGAAACTTGTGGAACCGACAACTATCTTCAAATCTCAGAAGAATGCATATAATTCTTTGGCAAGAACCAACGGATTGCTTCTTGTTAGGAACGTCTCATAGTCAGAGGGGCAGGTCCAAAGAAGTCGAAGTTGGCAAATACCTGAACCTTTTGTTCATGCGGTGGAGAGAATGGAACCAAAGAAGAAATCGAAAACACTGAATCGCATTGTTCGAAGATCCATTGGCGACCACGTGGAGGAATGCATTGTGGTTTAAAAATACTCCTGTGTTTAGTTAAAAAAAATACTGAGGTAAATGCCCCAGGAGTCTGGTGGCATATGTATGTTCATTTAGAAAAAAAAGGTTTTAATAAGTATTCACTTCTGATTTTAAATCAGAAAGTTCTATTTTCATTTTAAATATATAAATCCATATTGTGAAAAATAATCCTTTGGTTCCATACATTTAATCTTCAAAAATCAGAGCTTTCATGCTCCAGACATTATGACCAGCTGAAGTACTGTGAATGAATAGAAAAAATGAATGGAATGAATTCACTCAGCGTACCTTCTTACCATAACTGCCCCGCCCTCACTCACCCTGACCTGGCTCTCACTCTCACCCCGCCCTCACTCACCCTGGCTGGTGCGATGGGGGGAAAACCCACAAGTCGCCATGTAGATCAACGTCGGATCTCACGTTCCAACTGGAAGGAACACTTCCACCTCCTGATTATAACATTCACTACACTTATGGGACTAAGGAACCAAATAGTTGGTGCGCGCGGAATTAATACTCACTCACTCTCTTTACTAATCTACCGATATATTTTTATGATATTGATTGGTGTATCCCATAAGGATGTAAGTGCAATGTAAAACTTCTTAACTCCTATAAGAGGGTTTTCTAATTTTTTTTATTTTTTATTCATAATTATTCATATGTTATTGCCTTCGCTTTTGATGCTCGATGTTCATTTGCATCTACCTGAATCGAGGGAGTACTGGTGACGAGGGAAATATGGAAGCAGTTGAATGATGCCACATGTTCTCTTACGAAGGAAATTATCTTATTATTAATTAGTAAATGAGTAAATATTAATAATTAAAAATAGTTAAAAAATAAAATCATATAGTATGTACACGGGCGCTAACTGGTTCTAATGATCGAGCGATGAAAGACCCTCGAGCTTTTCGTAGCCGCTCGATCATTAGAATCCTTATAACGCTCTTGGAGAGTAAACGTTTTTTAATTTTTTTTTTACACTTCTTGGTTTCTTCAAGGAATGATTTTGAGACCATTGTCCATATTTGAAGGAAACCCGTGTGCGATGGGGGGGAACGCCATCGGCGTCAGCGTCTCCGCCTACGCCGCCCGCGCGTATTTAGAACCGCCTCCCTCGTCATCGCCCGCGCGCACGCGTCGCACGCACCTGTTATTTTGCCGCGAGCGACGCCAACGACCGGCACTCGCCTTCCACAAATCACCGGCGAAAGGCAAGAACGCGCGAATTCCAACAGTTATTCGACGATTTGCGTTTCGCGAGTGTAAGCGGATTTCGGATATCGGCAATTCACAACTCCGCGAGGAAAAGATATTCTAGATTTGTTCCGACGTATCATCGTGATCGTAAGGCGCTTTATCACGGCCATGCTACAAATACGGTAGGTGAAACGTACCAGTCGGTATAGCATGCGCCCCAACAATAAAGTACTTCATAATGTATCTCAAAGCATTGAATTACAATGAATCGCATTTCAACGAAGCGCATTATCGGCGCATATAAATCAGCTACCATTTAAAAACACCGCTTCAAGAATTTGTGGATACCGTGTAATAAATAGTATAACGATTGATTTTCGTTTCGTTTAACAATTAAAAATATAATTCAATGAAGTGTTATTTATTTCGGTAAAAGGGTTATTATGAACCATTTTATAAATCAGTTATTCAATGAATAAGAACCAATTCAATGAGCCAATGTATAACTACTGGTATTTATATCCCACAAGAAATTAAAAATCAATCAAATACAATGTTATTACATAATAAATACTATTGATCAAACATTAACGATGTGTTTCATATTATTATCTAAAAGCTACAAATGTAATATTAATGTGCGGCAATTATCCACCTCCCCGCATCAGCTCAATATTGAGTTAAATGTCTTTTCTATTCCAAACCTTACATTACAATTTCGAGAAATCGTTTCTGAAAATAAAAAAGTACTATTATTCCTCATTTTATTTCGTTTTAACTACGGAAACATGAGAATGCCGAAACCAACTTCGAACATAGAGCCAAGATCAACAAATACCAAAGGAGAAGATTAGTTGAGAGGAGAACGGAAATTGTTCTCCATAAGGATAGGAAAGAAAACTTTTGTTTACAGGTATTTTTCCAAGTCAGATACCCGACCAGCAAAGGCAGTCGAAGAATGCATCAACTCATTTGAACCATCTGGTGGATTACTGGTCCAAGAACACTAACGTTTATACTTAATGCTAATCTGCAACTGCAAAACCCGCTTGCAAGCAATTACCAATACCAATCTCTACCAGGGGTGGCTCTACAATGGGAGCTGCGGAACCCTCACTGATTCTACTTGTCTGAAATATTGTTGTAGAGTTTATATAGTTCTATATTTTGTTATACTTAGTCTGTGTTTACACTCCTCGCGATTAATTCGCGAACCCAAGTAGGCGCCGAGGCTCCCGTGAGCCGCAATTTGAAGTTTCTAAACATGTAGCATTGCTGTAAATATCAATTATTGGGCAGGGTTTCGCTCGCCCATAAGAGACCATGCGAGCTGCGCTCGAAGCAGCTCTAGGGTTCCGAGGAGTCCCGATCGCTTCACGAATAATGCCTAACCATATGACGCAACAGCCCTTCCCACGTGCGACCGCAGAGGCCAGAACACGTGCAATTCGCATAGATTCCTTAACAGTTGCTTCGGGTAATGTTTTTAGGAGTTATTTCGTCTCGTGTGTAGTGCATCGTGCTTTGATAAGGCGTAGTGATCGGTGTGTGCGAAGGTGTCTAATTAACTACTTAAATTGCGGTGATAACATTCGGTCGAACATGAATTCTGTGAGTCGCCTTATTGAACAGCCATTATGTTAATTGTGTTTATGAGGATAGAGTACGAGTAAAAGAAGAAGGTAGGCCCCTTCCGGAATTAAAATACGAAGTTTTAGGCAGCAGCCCAGGAACAACGTTTACGAGGCGTTTCGGAAAAGACGTATGAAGGAAACAAGTGGATATGAGGATGTGAAAAATTGGATACTCTTTTCTGGTTTCCATGCGTTCTTTCGGTGAGGAAAGTGCGTGGTCAAAGACAGGGTGTAAGATCTTGTGCACCTCTCCGGGCAAATGAAAAACAAAAACAAACAAAAAAACACGAGGATTCAAAGTCACATTTGAATAATCAAGTTGATTTATCACTTCCTGGGGCAGTAAACGAGCATCCACAACTGGATTCTGCTTATTGATAGGATATGCAGAAACACAATAAAAATGTAGGGATGTTCTGTCGAAAATAATATATTGTATTAAGTTTTGTGGAGCGTTTGAACTCTCAAAACATTTGATAGAAGTAATATGAAGAGACTAACTTCTAATTTCACGCGGTGCAGAATCACCATGTTATTTAGTCACGAGCTGCCACTGATATCTACCACTGATAGCCTCGCAAATCTTGGTGTGGTAGCGAATGAAATTTTTAGTCCATAATTGAGATTCCGTACACTTAGAAGACTTAAAATTAGAGTTCCGGAGATGGAGTATTACTTACAAGATGGCTGCTCTGATCAATTGTTTATGTGATTCCCTCCCACCAATTTCAGGCGAATGCCGCAGCAGCACCTTTGATAACGGGCTAAAGACCACGTACAAACCTTCCCTTATTGCTCGGGAAACAGGGAGAGAGAGAGAGAGAGAGAGAGAGAGAGAGAGAGAGAGAGAGAGAGAGGAGAGAAAGAGAGAGAAAGAAAGAAAGAAATAGAATGAGATATAGAGAGAGAAAGAGATAGGGAAAGAGAGATAGAGAGTGAAAGAGAGGTAGAGAGAGAAAGAGAGATAGGGAAAGAGATATAGAGAAAAAGAGATACAGAAAGAGAGATAGAGAAAGAGATATAGAGAAAAAGAGAAAGAGATAGATAGAGAAAGAGAGAGATAGAGAGAAAAAGAGAGAGAAATAACTTATTTTTTAATTTATTTCATATTGTGGATGGAAACACAAAGTTCAGTTAATGCAAAACAGTACTTTTGCAGTTTTATACTTACAATGTAACTTCGTCTACAGCTACATTTGACGAACGCTCACAGGGTACTACTGTTTGTGTATTCAAGATATCTGAAAATGTTTTACGGGATATCTACTTTTGATTGTAGTTGGGCTTCCGTTGCTCAGTTGATTTGATTGATCAGGATTGATCACGCCTCTGAATGAAAACAATTGGATAAATAGGCTACATGGTGATTGATTAGGTTTATGTTTGGTTGAGTGTGTAATCGCTTGTTGACGATGAATCAGAGGTCATGCTCGAAAGATCTTAGGAATTTGTTTTTGATGTCCTGAATTTTGAAGTTTTATATTTGGCAGCATTTGTTCATACTGGACGCGCGTACACGAGGAGAGGAATGCTTATTGTTTTATGTATGATTTTTTTAGTTTATTTATGTTCTGGAAGAGATTACAAAGTTCAGTTAATGTCAACTTTACAGTTGCTATTCTGACTTACAATCTAACTTAATCTCTTTTACTACTAACACTAACCTACATCTGATGAGAGGACTCACAGAAGCACCTCAATTGATTTATTCTATATTGCTGAATATGTCCAAGAATGCATGTAATGGATATCTGTTTTTTTATTCGAGTTTCATATTCTATATATTTACCCAGTTTCAGATTTCAGCTTTGGTTGATTAAGTGCAGGTTCGAGTAAAAGTTATTGGCAAGGTAGGCAATATGGTGAGAGATTAGTTTGATATTTAATTCGGTGTGAAGTTGCGTGTTGGAGATGAACCAGGGAGCTTGGGTGATAGATCTTAAGAATTTGTTTTGGATGACTTGCAATTTTTGAATGTTATATTTGGCAGCATTTGTTCATATTGGGCAGGTGTACAGGAGGAGGGGTCTGATGATTCATTTATATAAGATTATGGCATTGTTTAAAGACAGTTTAGTAGTTTTATTTATGAGAGATTTCAGTTGAAGAATTTTAATTTTGTCTAGAACTTTGTGGACTATGTAAGTTTTCCAGTAGAGGGTGGGGCCCAGCTACAGTCCTAAGTATTTAACTTTTTATTTGGAGTACATGGAATTATATTATTATTTATTTTTAATTGGATGGGAGGAGAGTAAGGTTTGAATATGAATATTTTAGGAGCTGATTCGGTAAGATTGATTTTTATCTTCCATTTTGAGGACCAGCTTTCTAATATTTGAAGATGTGTTTGGATTTAATTTGCTATGAAATTTAATGATGCATGAAATATATAGATTGCAGTGTCATCTTCAAATTGGGCTATTTGTGTTAATCTGAAGGTAGGAATGTCCGCTGTGTAGAGGTTGAGTGGCAGTGGAGAGAGGGAGGATCCTTGTGGGAGTCCTGCTTTTATGGGCAGTGGGTTTGAGGGGTGGTTCTCTATTACGACTAAAAAAGTTATGTTTGTGAGGTAGCATTTAATGATTTTAAAGAAGTATATTGGGGTTCCAATTGACGATAGTTTATTAGTCCTTCGTGCCAGACTCAACTCAAGGCTTTAGTGATGTCGATGAATACTGCCATTGAGTGATGTTTTTTTTGGAGTTATGTATGAAGGTATTCAGTGATGCATAAGAGCTAGTGCGCCGTGGATACTGTATTGGTGAAGCCAAACAGAAAGGGAGGTAAGAGATTTATTTTGTTCAAGTACGTATTTAATCTTGCAAGGATGAGTTTTGCAAATATTATTGCTAATGATGGGAGGAGACTAAATGGTCTATTGTTATCCGGGTGGCTGTGGTTTTTGTTCGGTTTGGGGAACGGCAGGTTTTATTTATGATGACGCTGTTTAATGAAAGGTTTAATGAAAAATTTCGCTTATTAGCGGTATATGCAGGATTTTAATTTTGACTTGCTGGAGCTGAATTTTTCAATTAATAGAAGTGTCGAAATGATATTTAACTGCCTTTTCATTAGGTGTTCATGGGATCACGCAGATTAATGGGGTGAGAGGGGTGCATAGTTTAAATGTGAATATTGTTTCGGTAGAATTTTTAGGATTGAGAATGATTTTGGAGAATCGGTGGATTTTGAAGGATTTTGGAGAACCTTGTATTTTGAGGCAGAACAAAACATTTAAAAGCAGTGACGAGCAGGTGCGAATGCTTGTTTTGGCGTATTTAAATTACATTTGCTAAGTTTATTTATGGATGGGTCCTGTAGACGGCAGTGTCATTCGCAAATTATGCTGTATGCGGGTGGTGGTAGAGAATAGCTTCGCACTAGGACGCTGACATTATTGTCATACTGTAGGTTTGAACTTATCTCCTTTTATTTGGTGTAATGTAAAAGCTCCTACAAAAATGTCTTCCTTCATTAATGTTACTTCCGCACGAGCCACTAACATGGCCGTACCCGGAAATTCCATTGACAACGGGAGAGAGTGAATAAGTTGTTCGGGAGGTTGGCTGATGTTGGAACCGAGGCACCTCGCCAGGGCCACGCACTACCTTCCCCGGGCACACAGCCGCCGTCGCCGTTGCCACTGCCAGCACTTGTGTCGTCACTCCCTCCTGGCGTGAGCAACTTGCCAATCTCTAGGGGACGGCGGAGGCAGAGATTGCGAAGGTGTCCAGATGAGGCGACGGCGATGGCGGCAGCGCCTGCAGGCGACGAAGCCGTTGACGTAGTGGAGTTCATGGTAACACGGAAGAGGCTACTTGACGAATGATTCGTAGCACGGTGGTCAGACTGTTCGCCTTTGACCTTCGTGGTTCGAATCCCAGTGACCCCGACTGTAATTTGTACAGGGCAAAACGGATTTTCCACAGCTCTCCTCGGCATTCATCCGTTTCTTCTGGCTCTCATTTCACAAAAGCGTCTGATCAGCGTTCACGCATTGCGTAATACGTCAAACTTCTTTAAATACTCAGAGCCAATGAAAAATCACAATTGAGAACTCCAACTTAGGTGGGGCTTTTAGTAAAAAAACATGAGTACCGAGGAGGAAGCCGCAAAGAGAGCGGAAAATGCAGAAGAAAGGAATGCTGCGAGAATCAACGAAAGTGATACTGACGAGGACGGTAACATGAAGTATTCCTCATAGCCGTCTACGAATAAGCCCACTAGAGTCGTGCTTACGGCGCGGAAATTTAAAGTTACACTGAAATAATTTCCTCTGATTCTTCAGAAATGATTATTTAATCAGTTGTAACACTCAATAGAGGTTAAACTTTAACTATTGCTCTACAACATTGTCACTTAAGATTCACTTGAAAATTGTTAATAAATGATTTGTGCCTCTAGAGGGATCATCTGTAATGTTTTTATTTACTCTATTGTAATTCATTATATGAAATTCTCAAACATCTGATGCAACATAAATTAATTCTTGAAAGTATTTTAGATTATTACTTCATAAGGTTCAAAACATGATACTTTAGATTTCGAAAGAAAACAAAAAACAAAAAAAGAAACATTTTTAAAAATTGCTAAAAAAATCAGGATCCCATTTTCCTGGGTGTTTGCGGTCCAGGTGAGCAGTACGTCGACGACGCGACGGTGGTGGATTCGGATGCGGAGAAGTTGGGAACGGCGGTGGCGGTGGCGCCGTCCCCGGTGGCGGTCCGCGAGGACGAGCTCGCTAAAAATAACGGCCAGACTGGGTCGAGAAATGCCGCGACAAATATACCCGCTGGAACAGCGCCGGACGCTGCAGGACGTGGCGGCAGCGCCGCCGGCCACGCTTGCGGCTACCCGCTGCCCGCTATTTTTTTTAACGGACGGCTGCCGCTGCCGGTGCATCACACAGCGGACGGTTTCGAATTCGCGTGTGTGAAGACTGTTTTCGAAAAACGTTGTTGCGGTTGATGGCGTTGGAGAGGACAAGAAATTATTAAGAAGAAGATGGGATAGTAATGAAAGGGAAATTCAAGTAGAAACGCGTTAATGTGCGGTTTGCGTCAGGTTAATAGATTCATCGGATTACTGGATAGTTGAACACAAATTCAATTTTTGAACAATGAAACAATGAAGAACGAACTGTGTTACGGAGCGATTTATATTAACAACGATTTTTATTCTGTTAATGAGCCACGTTATTCCGCCTACCGCAAGCGTTAGCGCATTAAGGTGCGAGTCCATATCTGCAGCTTTGAAGACACCGGTGAGAATTCCTGACTATTCTGATTGGTCTTTTCTATGGTTTACGTCTATTAATTCTAGGGGATGCCAGAATAGTACCTTAAACAATGGGCTGCAAATCACGCATGACATTTCCTTATCATTCCCGCCCACATCCCTACTCATAAGGATTGGAGATGTATTGATCTCGGTAGGATCCATTCCTCTGTTCCCCCTGAGAGCAGGGAGTTATCAGGTGAAGACTCGAATCAGGTGAAGGTGTAGCGCAGTAGGAAGAAAAATGCAGTTCCTGTGTAGACACATGGCCGCGAAAAACACTACTTTAATTTCACTAAGATAAACTTAAAATGAATGTAATAGCCCGTATCTTACAAGTGAGGGTGTCACAGTTGCGGTCCACATCACAAGGGACCATCTTAGCGTTTGTCCTAAGCATCAAGGAAAATTGGAAGAACATGTCTATCTAACCGACTGAAATTCTCTCACTGACTTTTTCTTAACACCATGTAGTAAACAGTATTAAGATAGAAATACAATAAAATTGTTTTAAGTAGCGTAGAACTATACATATATCATGCTTACTTTGTATCAATGTTTCACTAACAGTTACGAATTCACTGTAGACTCATTAGGGATCCCAGGAATTAATTACGTACGAAAAAAGATTATTCATAGTCATTCATTTATTAAGTAATGGAAGAAAAGAATAATACATTCATTACGGAAATTTTACATTCAATACTTTCGTGGAAGTCTCGTCCCAAAGCAATGGGCACGTATAGATAGGCTGTATAATCAAACGTATTGAAATATATTTTCAAGTAAAGTTTTATAATTACAGTTATATTTTAGGGACGGAAATGTGGCTCTTAACTGACACTTTTTCAATTTCACTGCATTTAAGATTCATGATTTTATGTTCTCATATTTGTTAATCTTTCTTTTATATTTATTTATTTCATTGTAACGTTTCCCTTCTTTCTACAGGACAGCGTGCTCTTAACTGCTTTTTAGTTTATTATTCGTCAGGGTGTTGAGGGGTTGGAGTAGTTGTTTTGTTTCTTTTTAGATGAATTCGCCGTTGATCAAAGCACTCATTGGAGTGAGTTGAACATAGAAAAAGAAGTATATTTGAGTAAAATTAGACCATGAGAAGATTAAAAGAAAAACTGGCCACCGCATGCACGTACAAAATAGCCAGCCCCTCGCTAAATTGTACCTCCCCGTCTGGACTGTGCGTGGCCGCGATGCAGGAGATTTGGCAAGGAAGACAACTGCCGGAGTTCCCTCTTCTGATTTCCACGCCCGGGGCTTCTTCATCATGTCCAGAAAAGTTCTCTGCCAGTAAAACCAAACTCACTGAATTACTTTTGGAAAAAACCGCCATCGATAAGTCGCAGAAGTAGGTTTTTTCGATATATCACGAAATGCAAAACGTGTGATGTAATGCTAAAAGCATTTTTTTAAATTTCATTGAATTCATATTGCCGTACCATACATTTAAATTTTATCCGAGTAAATATCCTGGCGGCGTTTAGTGGCTCCCAGTTCTTGAAAGGAATAACAGAACTGTATAATTATAAAAAATTACGTATATGTTATAAATTATTATTAGTAAACCACTGTTTCCTCCATTGGTACTCTGAAGTTTTCAGTCAAACACGTGGGCTGGATTGAAAGCTTACGAAGTTTAAATGAGGTGTTCCTGTACATTCAAACGCGAGTGGCTGGTGTTGGGTCGTGGTGAATTCATCTGCCACGGACTCTACGAGTCTTCTGTGAAATGCTCCCGCTCTTCAGAGTAGTTTCATACTCCGTAGCAAATCGAATTTGTCTTGATTGAAGGATGCTTAAGAACTCTTTGCCAGAATATCTGTAATGCAATTCTAGGGACTGAAATATGCAGGCGTCCGCCTAAATGATAGTTTTAAATAAATAGAACGATAGGGACCATACTGATAATAATTACAGATAAATATGAGTGTAATAAGGACTGGTGATATCTGACGAAATATTATCATTTTAAGTACTCGCATGTAATTCTGTGATTAGGCTGAAAGAGTAAATTTCTGTACGAACTCGTCATAAACCGAGCTTATACTAGACATTTGGTTGATATTATAGGTTTCGTGTTTTGTTTAAGCTAGAGAAACAATGTTCCTGAATACAAAATTCTCCGTACCTCCGTATCTGTTTTTATGAAACGAAAAACAAAGTAGAAATATATCTTTATTACGATAGCCTAAAAGTGGTAAATCATTAAAAACAAAGAATAGTTTTATGTTTTTGACTTTAATATACACACAATGTTGTCATTAAAATATCGTCCTTTATATTAATGTCTTCGTGCGTTGTATTTTCCCCAACACACGAACTACAGTAAGTCCTGTTGAGAATGTCTCTAACATTGTCACAACTTAAATGAATGTTTCATTGGGCATTTATTATTATTTTGTATGTGTCTTTACTTTTAGAATAGGCCAAATGTACACCCTGCCCATTCGTTTCTGGAGTCCCTCGTTTCGGTAACCATTGCAGGAACCATGCAGGAAAATAATGACGTAAGTCTCAGTTAAATTAACAAACCATCCAAGACGACGTAATAATTTTTTGGAATGACTAGGGAGACATTATAAGACAACTTCTTTAATGTGAGTATTCCAGTTTTCCTTTCGAATAAATTTATTATTACGATATAATAAGTAATTATATTACAAATGTGAAATGATTTATTTCAAATGAAAATT
The DNA here is from genome assembly GCA_038098605.1 of Gryllus longicercus. Classification (NCBI taxonomy): domain Eukaryota; kingdom Metazoa; phylum Arthropoda; class Insecta; order Orthoptera; family Gryllidae; genus Gryllus; species Gryllus longicercus. The sequence continues at coordinate 1,332,717 of JAZDUA010000421.1, forward strand.
GTAGAAAAAAGCAACTTGTTAAAATTGTGAAATCTCTGAACATTTAATGTGAACTGTTATTAAGTAACTAGTTTTTCTTTTCTATTTTTTGCCAAGATTTTCAGAGCGCTTTCACCTAATGAAATAGCCACATACCACGAATTCTGTTCACCATCCAGCGCTCGCGGTCCGTCCGCCTCTTCTTCATCGGCGCAATTAGCAAATATCACGCGGAAACATCGTGATGAAATTTCGTCTCCTGTGCAGGGGCTCGCAGAACCGAGGAAGGAGTCCTTGCTTTGGACGGGGCCCAAGTCCGCCCGGGGTTTAAATAAGGAAGACAGTGACGGGGCGAGGAACGGGAGGTATGCCTCGCGCCATGAGGACGCCGCATCAGAGGGGCTGTCAAAGGGATCTCTGCATCGGTGCCAACTCTGGGGGGGCGAAGCATTTTCTGATCCCCACGCGAAGTCCTTTCCAGCGATATTTTTGCATTCAAAATCTTGTGATGCTCGCGACTTTTTGTGAGCAAACACGCCCTGAGAGTTTCTTTAGACAACTAGAAACACCATAATAATGATAAATAAGAGAGTGATGATTGGTAGTAATGCACTATTAAAAAATTCTAGTCTTAAAATCGATTGTTTGCTTGAAATTATACCAACATAAAATGCAGATAAAAGCTCACTTTCTCATGACCTCTGACCTAATGACATTAAATAACTTTTCGAACTAAATTAACCTCGTTTTACTAAACCTAAAGGTTTCTTGTGTTCTTTTCCTAATCTGCTCCATAAGTCTTACTTATATATTATAAATAAGACTTTAGGGGCAGATTAGGAAAAGAATGCGAGAAAACAGGAACCTGATGTACAGATCTGACCAAAGGAAATTACGCATGAGCCAGAAGAACGAATCCAAGACAAACATCGGTCTTTTATCTTACATTTAATTTGCCGCGTGCTTATCTCGTTTTCATGCACTGTATCAACTAAACGCTCCGCGTGTCGACATGGATCCATCTCCCAGTTTGCACAGAGGATGTACCGGAGACGTAAATATTTGCATACACAGGAGGAAGGGGGCACGAGATAAAGGGGTCCACAACATTTAGGTGACTAATGGAAAATGTCGGTCTTTATGGTTTTATGTTATTGCGTACTATTTTCAAATATTGATTCCGATATGTTATATGGTTTGCTTATTGTACGTTAATTCACTTCAACGCGAGTGCTGTATCAAGTTTTGGAAAGATTACGGATGCATTCAATCACCTTCCCCAGGGAAATTTACAAAAAATATGTTTATTATAAATATAAATTCTTATTAATAAAGTATGTTATTTATTTAATTAACTTAATTTTTAAATTAGGCATACAAATTTAATAATCATAATAAAGTAATAAATTAAATATTATTATCGTTCTGGCGTATTAAAAAAAATATTCATCGTTCTGGCGCAAAGAGCGCCATGAGCTTGAATTCCGCACTGAGTTGGAATATTTGTTTCGTATAGTTCGAGTGCGTTATCAGACAGGATTTCCCTGTTCTATAGACGGCAGATACGAGAAGAGTATGTCAGTGTGCTAGAGACTTCACTATGGTCCGTGAATAGCATCACAGCAGGCGTAATTTATTGACGTGTCAAAACCAGTAAAAAAAAAAAACAACAACTAGAATTTGGGATGCAAGAGGAAAGCTCCAATTATTGTAGAGAAGGAAAACCAAGTCATAGTGGCACGTCAAGAAAACAGAATACAGAAAATACAGTTAATACAGAAAATATCTCCTATTGTGACATTCGACCCAAAAAAAAAAAAAAAAAAAAAAGTATATGTTAGGCCCAAAGACCGACAACGCTTATTGAGCGAATAATCGACAAGAACGCAGAAAGCTCATAAGGGCCTTACTGCCCTAACCCGTGCGTCATAGCTCGCGGCTTCGCCCCTCGTGCTGTTTTAAGCCGCTCATATGGTGACAGAAACAACGCTCACTGGGCGAAAAAGACCAAAACGCGTTGTGGTAGTTTTGAAAGCCACAAAACGGTTGTATCCTTTTCCCATGTATTTACTTGACTGAATGAGCGTTTTCAGTCTTTGAATGAATCAAACATTCACATGGATTACCTGTTGACTAACCCGACCCGAGAACAGTTTTCACCCATGGATCACAGTGATGCGCTACTAATATGATAGGACAGTTCACAGATTCTTTCTCTAGCTTTGCTCTCGTGCCGCTATTGTCAACACATTCTCAAAGCGGTGCATCGCAAGGAAACAACAATACGTAGTCCATCAATGTGTCGGCCACGGCGCATTGATGCCAGAGGGCAGCGGAGGTTGTCGCGCATTGTTCTGAGCGAGCGTGGGGGCTAGAGTTCGAGAAATTGGAAAAAGGTCGATTAGTGGTGTCCAAGATAATGTTTCATAATGCACTATCCTTCGAACACTGCGGTATTTGCGGTGCGGCTGCGGACTCAAAGTCTTACTCAGCCCCGCACGTGATCATTCTATGGATCATTGGTGTAAATAATCCTTGAAAATGTGAATTGATTGATTGATCAATAATTCCGGGCGCTTCAACTGCTAGTGTCATTAGTGCCGCAAGTGTACCGGATGTTTTTATTACGGCAGGTGGCTCTCTGACAAGTGTGATGTAAGTGTGTAAATAATGGGTGAGGATAAGACAAGGTCCGTGGTCCGTGGCCCGTGCGTGGTCCGTGGCCCGATTTTGGGGGACTGCTCTGTCATTCGTCTGGTGTTGATCGGAGAAACCACGGAAAACTACCGATCAGAACAACTGACCGCTAGAATTCTCATCCAGACAGGGACTGAATTCGACCTAGCTATGTAGCTCGTGTCGAAAATCCTGCCACAGCGAGGATTGAAAATGTGGAATGTATCGTAATGTGATTGTATCGCGGGATATTATTATCAATAGCCGTTAACGTACGAATGAATGACTTCCGAAGTGGGAAGGCATTAGAACGCTTTTACAGGGCGGACCCACGAAATCCGAGTTCCCTAGAAGGGACAAGGTGTGAAAGCGTCGGGCGCGCAGCGATCTGCAACGCGCCCGGCGCTTCCGCCGTGACGAGGCGAGGCGTGGCCGGCGTGGGCTTCGGCGCTGCTCTACTGCGCGCGGCGCTCGTCACGGCGAAGTGGCGGGAGGCTCCGCGGAGAAGTTTTGTTACGGCGCGCGTAAACGGGAGGCGCGGGGGGGGGTGGCGGGGGAGGCGCGGGGGCGTGGCGGGGGAGGCGCGGGGGGCGCTCGTCGCACGGTGGGTGAGTGCGCGGCGTGCAGTGGTGGCCGCCCCCGCGACGGACGAGGAAGCACGCGCGCCATCGAAAGAGAGAGCAGGCGCTGCAGCGAAGGCGACGGTTCGCCACACACACGCACATCGCCACAGGGAAGAAAACGGCGAGAATAGAAATAATAATAATAATAATAATAATAATAATAATAATAATAATAATAATAATAATAATAATAATAATAATAATAATAATAATAATAATAATAATAATAATAATAATAATAATAATGCCGATCAGATGGCCGAGATCGCTAAGGCAGTAGCGCCGGAGTGGTTTCGGACCGGAAGATCGCGGGTTCGAATCCCGCCTCGGGCATGGGTGTATTTGTGTATGTCTGTATGTGTTGTCCTTTCACCCCCATTATCATCGTATCATCATTTCATCTTTCATACCCCCAGGGCTAACAACCGTGGGGGATAAAAATCGGATCCAGCTAAAAATGCTGGTCCCCCCCAAAAAGTTGTTGCAAGCACCTGCCACCGCGATAATAAATAAAAACTGAGCCACGGTAAATGCAGGATGCTTGCATGCGTGGTCCTAGTCGGCCGATTAACGAGAAATAATAATAATAATAATAATAATAATAATAATATCAATCGGTTAGTATCTGTTGAAGTAGTCCCTGTGGTCATCTCTGCAAATGGACTGATGTTAGTATCTGTTGAAGTAGTCCCTGTGGTCATCTCTGCAAATGGACTGATCTCCGAAGAACTAATTTCATCGTCTACAAGGCTTGGCCTTAGGAACTGGCACATTCAAACAATGCAAAAGGCTGTTCTCCTGAGTAATGCACGCATTGTTAGGAAGTTTTTATTGATATAACTGACCGCCTGAGATTGCAAGCGAAGCACATTGCACCTTGGTTCTACAAAGGTCCCGGTGTCTGCTATAGGCACATCGCTAAGCGAGAGGCTTGAAGAAATAATAATAATAATAATAACAATAATAATAATAATAATAATAATAATAATAATAATAATAATAATATTTACTATACCACCGTACCGGTAATTATAAGTGCGCTAGGATTTCTTTTGTTATTTAAGGTCGCATCAACATCCAGGTTATCAGCGACCACTATTACATTTAACGGTAAGGTAACTGTGAAGATGAGATGATATTGATAATAATAGGTGGTGAAAGGACGAACACAAATACAACCATCCCCAACATGTGACTCGAACGCGCGATCCTTCGGTCCGACATCGCTACGGCACTACTGCCTTAACGATCTCGGCATCCGGACCAGTCCCAGCATGTGTTCCGCAAACCTATGCAAGAATTTGATCAAATTTGGACTACATTTAATGTTACTGTCACCTGACCTCTTAAGTCGTGAATTTATAGGATGATGTTAATAATAATAATAATAATAATAATAATAATAATAATAATAATAATAATAATAAATATAAGAATATCCCATCGCGACTATCTGACAGGAGGATCGCGGGTCGAGTCCCGCCTCGCGCATGGGTGTGTTTGTGTATGTATGTGTGTGTCGTCCATTCATCCTTCATTATCACCATCATTCCATCTTCTATCCCCCCAGGACTAGCAACCCTGAGGGATAAACATTGAATTCAACGCAATACTGATCGCCCTAAAAAGGAGTCATACACTTGCCTCGGGATAAATGTTACTGAGCCTCGGTAAATGAAGGTGTATGTCCGCATGGTTCTATCAAATTCTGTCATTCTGTCCTATCAGGCCCTTTCAGATTCTCGACACTATCTTACGCATGTGAAGCCGAGAATATAAGTAGAACGCGCTTCCTGAGAGTCCTATAATTATTGATAATAATGAACTAAATATGAATAATGATGAGGTAAGGACAAAACATTACTGACACACAGAGAACAATCCAATGAACGTGTAAACATCAGGTGGAACGAAAGATATCGATATCCACATGGACTGCACCATTCCCGATTGTGACATGGTTCAGAAAATGCTTAGAGTAAGTGGTTGAAAATAACTAAGAAGTTATTACTTGCCATAGATAATATGGAATTTGCGATAAATTCACGAATAGCTAAGTGACAAGTAAATTTATCTGAGAATTTCCAAAGCAGGAATAAAATGTAATAACTGCAACTTCTGAAGAGGTGATAATTAGAAAGTGATAATTTTGTAAGTATAATTGGGTTTTGATAGATTTATACTGTCCGATGTCTTGCACGCAGTTTACTGACATTTCGTAATTGGAATTTCATAATAATCATCAAAGATTAAAGCCAATTGATCTCTTTCAATCCCATACATCAATATTCTTCTATCTCAGGGGAGGTTCACATCGTTATGAAATTTTAGTTTAAGATGTTTTAAATGAGATATATAAAAATGACAGCCTGAATGCAATTATAAAGTATATATCAAACTATTTGAGTATCACACCACCCAGCAACAGATAGCAAAGGCCAAAAATTATAATCACGGAAAAACTACAATTTTCATGTTTATTTTTTATGACCGAGTCCTTGAATTATTCTGGTGGGGGTCATCCTTTTCACATGGTGCTTCAATTTTTCTACGGTATCTACCCTGGGTGACCCATGACTAAAATCTCTATGGACTTTGCGAAGAGAAGCAAAGTATATAAAAGCCACGGAAAGCAATTGATTTGGATAGATGACCTCAAAAATATTTATTTTGGATCCACTGATGGTCTGTCAACTACATATTCTGAAGTCTATCACGCCCTTAGAATTCGTACGTGACTTTCATTTGTTAGTCACCAACATATGTTCATGACCTCTGTGATATTAAAAGAGGTCGTATCCAAGCAACTGTCTTGTTTCCTTTCCGAGCAAGGTTTCCATAATTTTATGAGGCTACCCAATGTGACTACATCTAATAAGAATGTTTTAAATTTGTTTTGTAAAGGACTGGATAAAAAAAATAAGATGTTACGTTATGTATACATCCTTATGTATGTAATGTTTCACTACTAGCTTCTGACACAGGAACGGAACAATTATGCAATACGAAATAAAACTGAATAAATCTATATTTGGCTTGAAAAAATGTTTAAATCTTTTCTTCTTTTAAACTGTTTAATTTAAATTATTAGTGATTTTTCTTTGAACTTTGAAGCAATGAGTATAGCATTCAGAAATGTTGCCAACATTTCTGATTGTTGCCCTTCGATTGAAGATTGTTGCCCTTCGAGTCTTTCATCTCCAGGTCGGAGTAATTGCTTTGAGTTGTATTCACCCTTGAGCTGGAGCTATCCCTCCACTATTTTTCATTAGGGATTTGCACTGTAATCAAATAGCAAAGGATATCGTGGTCGTCATCGAAGATGAATGACAACTGAATTGGAACAGAATCCCAAACAACAATAATCTGTGAAGACAAGGATGGAGATGATGATGACTATGATGGTAATGATTAATTGAAAACACGTAAGTATCGGCAAACTTAATATTTCAAAATCGTCACTAATTTAGACTCTTTATGACGAACGATCAGCCGCTGTATATTCAATTTATACATGCTGGGGACACAAGATGAGGTAGGGATTTTATTTATACATGGCAGTATTCAACATGTGCTTTCACAGGGATGGAGTGTCAGAGATGTTTCTCACATGTTTGAACCTTATAAAGTAGCCAAAATGTTGGACTTGTCTACCAATAAAACAGACAATCTCCAATAAACACAACGTCACGTGTCGAAAGATCATCGAAAGTCTCTTTTGGATGTTTGAGATCACGTTTTCCTCCAGTATTATCTCCCATCATGAATGTTTCCTCCCGACATTGAAAAGCAAAAAGAATCTGATCACAAATATGTGTATCAAGTTCATGTGATTCATCATATTAGATACTTCCGTATTTAAAAACTTCCGTATTTTGACAAGCAATTTACTCTACTGACCCTACTTCACGTAGACGATGAGTTTAAAAAATTGAGCATTAAATGTTTTTCTGCTATTCTAAATATCAACATCCTCAGGACACGTGCTGCTCCCTGAAGTTCATTCAACAGGTGCCCCACTGAGTCAACACCCTGAATCACACATGATCGAGACTACAAAACGCGTTAGCACATAAAACAAATCCCTGTCTAACCAGTCAACGCCGTACAAATATTCTGAAGAAATGTAACGGTAATTGAAAATTGTCGGGAGCCTGAGGGTGATGATTATACATTTATGATTATTATTTAATTAATAATATACATGAATGCATTCCTTTACGAACGTGTGTAATTCTCCATATTCGAATGCGCGGCCTTGTTATACACTTACAATCATATTAATTCACTTTCTCCTCTCACTTTTGTTACGGTTGGACAAATGCCTTTCGGATCATAAGATTATTATTTAAATGTGTAGTTTAAAAAATCTTGTAAAAGATAACGATCTTCAAACTACTCATAATTCTAGGAAAGTTTCTCTACCATTGTAGTGCAGTACACGCAAGTCCTCACAATATAATTCATCCTCAATAAAGCGTTGAATTATTCAAATCCAGAACCCATACGTTCAATGAGAGAATATAGCATAGAATATCCTTTTATCAGTAAGGAATGTGAAATGGAGAGAGTATTCACTTCTTCTATGTCTATGAAATGTTTGTGCGTAAGTGGAGTAATATATAAATTAAACACTCATTTCAGCGTATTAGGTTTGACACGAAAACCATTGCTTACAAGGAATCATTTTCCATGCACATAGGTTCTTCATTCTCTAGCAAGCCTAAAAAAAGATTGCATTCAGAAAAAAAATATAAGTCCTTTGATTTCATACGAGATTAAGATAATAAAAACTTAACACACATTAGTGGATTTATTTTTGTAAAAGTGAGTCGGAGTTAATACGTAAGTACAAGTAGTTCGGGGTAGGTTTATGCTTCGAAGAGTTAACTACTGCATGCTCATCTATTCAACATCCGCGTGTATAAAACTACACGTATCTTCTAAAACTGAATTCATCTCATCAAGATGCAAATATCTGATCAAGAACAGATAATTACATAATCTTTATATAAAAACATGATCAACGGATGAAGCATATGTTGATATTATCTTCTTCCGTAGACGAGTTTTTTTACGCTCACTCCAAACGTTATCCACCAACGAGTGATTTCCACAGGAGCGACGCGGGAGCGCGCCATTCTAAATGAGGGCTCACATGCAGGGGAGACTCGACCCTCTTCGCCTCGCGTCGCCTCACGTCGCCTCGCGTCGCCTCGCATCGCATGGCCGGGCCCGGGGCGCACCTTACAGGCGACCCTCGAAGGCTAGACGGTGGCGGCTGCGGGCGGCGCGGGCGGCGGGGGCGGCGGGGGCGGCGCGGGTTGCGCGAGCGCGCCCGGCCCGAGAGACACTCACCCGATCTGCGTCGCCATGGCGCCGGTGCTGGTGCGACTGGGGGGCCTGCCCACCAGGGTCACTCTCTCGGGCAGGAGGCTGTCCGTCTGGAAGAACTGGCACGCGCACCGCACCTCCCGCCCGCTGCTCGACACGGACGAGTCCCGGGACGTGCCTTTCTGTCCTCGCCCGGGCTCCGTGGATCGTCCCCGCGCATTCATGAAGGCCTCCGCCAGCGCGTCCGCGTCCGCGTGCGCGTCCTCGGCCTCGTTCGCCCTACGGCCCGCGATCCGCGCCCCTCCGCTCCGCTCACAAACAACACCCGCGCACCCGCGCGCGCGCTACGTCATTTTGCGCCGGCCCGCGCCCGATCACTGCTGCGTGCCCGCGTGTCCTCCTCGCCGCCTTCTCCTCCTCCTCCTCCTCGTGCTCCCCCTCCGCCTGCGTCTCCTCTTCGCCGCCTGGGGAACGCCGACCCTCCGCGCGTCGACAGCAGCGCCCGTGCAGACTCGCTCACCTGCCGCCAGGCAGCATTGTCCCACCACCGCCTCTCGCCACCGCCGACGCCGCCACGCCGCGTCACGACGAACACCGTCGGAAATGACCGACTCCCCTTTTCAAATTACTTCGCTTCCAATTACTTCTCGCGAAGAATTACGTTCATAACGCTCCCGCGTTCATCACTTCTTAAGGATGCGTTTTTTAAAAAATACTATGGTCGCAGACGGGAGGAAAAAGAAACTGGTCTACAGATTCGCCGCAAAGGAAGCAATGCAAATATCAAAACGTCTTGAGTAACCGAAGCCTCACGCTAAAGATACTCTTGCGAAACGGGCCGGGGCGCGATGCGACTTTTTTCACTCGTTTTTTGTGACGGCACCGCGCAGAAATAGACGAGATATTTTTTTCTGAATGCGGGCAAATCGTGAGCGCGCGGGGCGGGGCGAGGCGAGGCGGGGCGAGACGGGAGGAGGCGGTGCGCGGCCCGGGAGACGCCTCCCTGGGGCGGAGAGGGAGGAGGGGTGGAGGCGTGTGGGGGTGGGAAGTCCCCTCCCGCGCGCCGTCCACTTGCTGCTTCTGGCGTCGTGGCCCGCCCGCCTGCCGCCTGCCGGCCTCTTCGGCTGCCGCCCCCGACTTCGCCGCTGGCAAGGGCCCTTCGCGCCCACGCGCCCTGCCCGCTGCCCCGGCGCTGCGCCGCCTCGCCTATCAATCTTCCGCCGCCGCGTGCGGCTTCGTTGCTCCTCGCCAACGCGTGCGACGCTGCCCCCCGAGCTCCGCCCTGGCAGCGGGGCTCCTCGCCTATGGGCCCGCGCTACCGCACGCTGACGGCCGGTTCTCCATCACTCGACTCCTCGTCGCTGCGTTTATCTCCCCTGCTACGAGCTTCTACGATAATATAACTTTTCCGCTAAAACCTCTGATTTCGCGCGACAATACTCCTTCCTTCGCTTTCCCCCCTTTCTTCGTTCCCCTCTCTCAAGAAAACCCCCTCTTTTTCACGATTCGGAGACCCCCCTCTCTTCCTACAGTATTTTAGATACGCATGGCATAGCACCCTGCATTGCAAGAACCCACACGTTCCTCAGCGCCTCAGCGACGTCATTCTGCCTTCGCACTGCCGCTCTCACCAACCCCTAGTCCCATCTCCTATGCAACCCGCTGTACACTGCTCCGTGCGCTGCTGAGGATTCCAGCTCGTTTTCCATCGTAGTCTCTTACTTTGAGCATAGTTTCAAGGCAAGTACGACTGTGATTTAAATGCAAACAAAAGATGACCATTTTATAAGATTCAAATATTTCAAACGAAGTACAGAGGCGTCCCGGAAAATCCCGAATTGTTTCTGTAGAGACAAGATTATCTACGCCATTGTTTTTGTAATGGAATTGGTCATGGAATGCTGGTAGTTCAGTTCCCAGAATACCGAAGTGCAACACAAAGCAGTCTCTAAAAGTAAAAAGATGACAATGAAAAAAGGAAGATGCACTTCAAGAATATATTCGTAGAACACCGCCAAACCTGTTATTAGTATATAGTACTCAAATGGAACAGTAGAAACTTTCGTATAGTGCACGACCGGGGTTAAGTGAGACAAGGAAATGAATCAACTGACAACTATAATGAAGTAACTGATATAACATTATACAGTTTTTAAATATGAAACAATTGTTGTATAAAGTGTTGATAACAACTAATTGAGATTATAACAAAAAAGAAGTCCTGGAGACCGGAGAGTTTCTTCGACCACTCAGACTTAATTAAAGGTGGTCACCCTAAACATAAGATTATAAGACGCCCTCCTTTTATAGACCATTAGCGAGGGCAGCGTCTTATATTCCGGCAGATATGGCAATTCAAATTCATTTAGTACTTCCTGAAATTTCGAATCGACTGTACGTCTAAATAAGAATGCGGGAGTAATTAATGTTAATAACACAAATTTTGGTAAGCGTCCTTTTTACGTAGAGTAAAAGAGACGAGTAAGAACAACCACGCTTTAAAAACTGCCTGTAGATTTTAAAGAGACAAACGTGCATCACGGAACTCATACTTTTTCTCTGCATTTCGCAAGTTTTGTAGTTTCATGAGAACTAATGAGCCAGTCAGGTGTTACCAATACTCCCCTTCCATCCCCACACTGCATCTACAAATACGAGTAAAAATATCTTTGTGATAACCTCCATTTTCCCCCTAACGAAATGTGTACGACCAGCATAAGCAGGAAACGCTCGTTAGAAGGGTTCCTTGGTCCTTAAAAATAATTGTGCGAGGCGCGTTGTTTCGTCTGCTTCCGCCTGGAGCAGCACCTGTCCCACCGCTAGGGTGCTCGTACTCCTTACACCCACGGCCGGTGCCTACGTCAAACAAACGACTACGTCAGAGCCTCACACCATTGCGCTCTCCCCCGTCAAAACAATCTCGTTGTTACGTCTGAGGGCTGGAGCAGACAGTTCTAGTTTCTCACGCTCCACTTCTTTATTTGTGTCGGCCCAGATTTCTTTATACAACTGCCTCTTGGACTCTGACCTACTCTATACACCTGACTTTTCATTTTCCACAAACCACAGACATAGTTAAATTATTTAAAGAGATACATACCGCAAGTAACACGACGAGATTGTTACAGTTTCGAACGCCGAGACCTTTCATAGAGTTATGTTTTCCACCCAACCATGTTGATGACCCGTTTAATCAAAAAATTAAAATTATACTTGAAAATTCAACGAAACTAAGGGTGAAAAGGAGATACATAGAAAGCTCCTACAATTGGTTTCTCGCTTATATATCGTAAATTATACATACTAGAGAAAAGGCTATCTCATTTATAATGACAGCTGATAAAATTTCCTATATATTGTTTCTGTTCATATTATTCTATTCCTCAAAACTTTCGAGTTATTTGCAAAAGAAAATCCAATATTATCGAAAAACAAAACATATTATTAAAGAAACGCATTTTAGTATCTCTGCCTTTAAATTTACAGCAATGATCTCGCAATAGAAGTTATAGAGAACTAAAGTTCCTTCAAAATTATTTATTACTTGTTATTTTATCTTCAAGTGATCAAAAGTTAACGAAATTCAAATATTGAACCATTTCAATTTCGTCTCTTAATGCGTTAACACAACAGTAAAGTTTCAGGTGCATGACCGTACTTTTACTTTTATTTTACATCAGAAAAATACTAGCTTCAAGGATAGAGAATGTTGAAATTTGATATTCCCGAACGCAAAATAACGTATCATTTCATAATCTATTTTAGAGTTGCAGAATCAGTATTGAACCTTGTGATTTAATTCGTCAGAAAATGATGTACTTTACGAGTCACCACTTCCTCGGCAAATGCTTGCCAACATTTCGAATACCATCTTCTCTCTCGCAAGCCACTAGTGCTGGAAGAGCCACGACTCTTGGCTCTACGCCCGAGGAACAAATAGTTCTCGGAAGTAGGCAGTTTTCCAACTCAGAATTTGCAGCTGATTATGGTCTAGGAATATAGTGACATCATCAACATCCATCCTAGACGGTATATATTCTATAACTATTTCATTATTCCGTATGTTCAGAATACTGCTTTCATGATTTATTTAAATTGGTCTTCATGTTTACAACATATCGAGTGTATAGACCCTATACGATCTAGTCAATATAGGGGGTGAGATATTTGTTCTGAACAACGTGAAATATAATAAAGTATTGCTTTAGTATATTCTCATAAGAATAGTGAGTATTAACTAATAAATGTATATATATATATATATATATATATATATATATATATATATATATATATATATAAAGAGAGAGAGAGAGAGAGAGAGAGATACACATATTAAAAATACTTAATTATTTGCCTATTAGTAAGTAACACTTCCTGAACGGAAATAAATAAATTTGCAGAGACGGTGACCAAGTACACAGTTTTTGTGACAGGGAATTAGTTGCAACTTCGTCTCAAAAACGAAACTTTTTCCTGAAGTTGGAGAGAAATTCCCCATTCAACAAAAGAGATTCGTATACCAGAACGTTTGCACTTTTTCGTTTGCAATAAGCACGTTTGCAATAAGCCCTCTTAAAACGTTCTCTTGAGTGTACACGCCAAAAATGACTAGAATAAGCACGGATATCTCAAGGTAATTTTAACTTACTTCCTTTCAACCCGAAACAAAAATTTCTAACATTTTTTTCACAGAGTAACAGTGCATAAGAATACTGTAATGCCCTTACACCACTACCAGTGAACTGTGTGTATTTGTTCTTTTATCGGGGCCAATTTTGACTGTATGATATTTATGGATTATTTATTGTATTTTAATATTGTTTCTGTAATTCATGATAATCCAGAATTCTTTTAACAAAATACATCCTCAAAAATGAAACTTTAACATTTCCACACTTTAGAAAATATATTTTAAATAAAGCTATTGTAGTAAATCCACTGGGAATTCCAAATATTTCCTTCGGCTACTTCATTCTTCTTCCCACGGGCATTACACTTTGTTGTGTGTGTAGACGTGTGTGACGCGTGTCCATAGGCCTCTTTCTTGGCAGCCACTGTTCATTGTGCAGCAATCAATGAAGACGAGTGTATTTACGTGTACCTTTCATTCATTTGGGTGAAAACACTTGGGTATTCTGACACCTAACTCATCGCGGCTTGTGAACAACACGCAAGCAATCGATTCACCAAGGACCGACTCTTGCACCGCAATCCTGAGATCATCCAACGCAGTTCTACGACGGGATTACTATTATTGTACAAAAATTCTACAAACGTGAATAATTAAAATAATGGTATTAAATACCTTTTATCATACAACCTCGCCTCTTGACCGCCATCAGAACCGATTGCTTTTTTCGTAGATATTTTGATCTTCAAAATATTGACACTTACTTAACGGGGTCTTTTTCGATATCAGGACCCATAAAGAGCGTTTTTCTGTCGACTTTTTTCTTCAGCAGTACATAAATTTCCTCATACTAAGGAATTGTATATGAGAAAGTAATAAAAATGAATGGCTTACGATTAGATAATAATAAGACTAGGTTTAATTTATTATAAACGTGTTTATTGTAAACATTGAAATTATATTTATTTCACCCTTTCCTTTTTAAAGAGTGTATTTCTGTATTAAAATAAAATTGTCATTCATTGTTGTCTCAAATGTAAAATGCTGAATGATACTGCTTGTCAGGGAAATCAATCCGTGGGTCTTTTAGGGACAAGGCAATGCTTTCAAGTCAATGTCCACTTGAGAATGTCCAGTGAGAAATAAGTCCTTCTACAAAAAATGCCAAAAAATATTTCAATGCATATATAAATTTTAATAAATAATTCACATCCTGCAAAAATAAAATGATTATTTAATTTTAATAACAATTTAAAAGTTATTGTATGTTTAGACAGGAAGCCTATTAGAGAAGAGTTTGACAAAGTAATCATTTCTTAAGAATAAAGTAAGCTCAAATTCAAGCAGACGTAGCAAAACGTTTCCAATTTTCGAAAATTCAAAGAATTCAACGAAAATTGATTGATAATTCCGGGCGCATCAACGTCTAAGATCATTAGTCCCGTACACCACTGTGTGCATGTTTTCTTGTGAGGTGGCGGTGATGTTCCCTCTTGAGATGGTGAGATTCGGCGCCGAACTACCTTCGGCTAGTGGAGTTTTCTCCCAACCAGGTAACTCCCACCAGCAGAGCACCGCCGCTGCTGGGACAAGCTCTGAGTTGCCGAACGATCTCCCATCATGTGTGGTAGTGTAGTGCATGTAGGTGGAAATGTGTGTGTGTAAGGGGATGAGGATTGGACAAGGAACGGGAAGGAAAAATCGGGTTGGTCCGTTTGATAGGGTACTGCTCCCGCGCCTGGAGTTGATCGGAGAAACCACAGAAAACTATCGATCAGGGCAGTCGGTCGCTAGAATTCTCCTCCAGACAGCGACTGAATGCGACTTAGCTGTTGTCGATAATCCTGCCATTGTCGGGATTCGAACCTAGGACCTCCGGGTCAGAGGCACTGCAGTGACCTAAGTTGATGCCCTGAGCCATCACTCCCGTTAAGTTCAACGAAAAAGAGATATGCGCCATTTCTGAAGCGTCCTTTGGTGTATCCTCGAAAAACATTACAAGGAAAATGTTTGGAACTATTTTAGAGAAAATATTATTTTTATCAACTGCAATAATTTCAAGACGAAATAACGATAAAACTACTATTTTTTTTCAAACAATGTAGATGACCTTTTGTAAAGATCTTATTTTATTAATCATCTCTTGTATCTTCTAGCACCTATGACTTTGCAAGAAAAGCAAGAACAGTCCGGAACTCCTTCAATTTCCATCTAAAACCTGAGCAAAAACTAGAGACATTTAGAAGTACCTTAGCGTAAACCACTTTCAAGCCTATGTTCATGTGCCACTTGAACTGCGCATGCTCAGAAACTCCAAAGTGATATACGCTACGGAGCATCTCGGTGTGCAACATATCACTCATCTTTTTAGACTTCATGCAGTATTGATCGCGTGGTTCCTTTACGCTGTTACGCAAAAACTCTCTATTCCCTGCTTGCTACAAGAGTAGTTGGTCACGAGAATATCGCGTAGCTTCTTCCTCGAACGCGTTCTCGTTGCAAGATATTTCCCTGCGCCGCAGTCGCGTATAGCCCTCCTTGCTTACCAAAATTTGCGGCATTTGACCGCATATTCCACTACTTTCCTTTCTTTACTTCCTAATTTTATATCTCGGTTTATTTTGAACTACCTATGATTCTTTTAGGGAATTTGCGAGGGGGCTCACTGCAAGGCTCCGAAGCGGCCGCTCATGTCACTCCGCGCTTCTTCCCGACCTACAGAATTTTATAGTGCGGTTTTTTAACTGCCCCCCCCCCCCCCAAGACCCTACTTCACAGTGGCATTGTCACTTTTTTTGTGCTTTGTAGGCCGTGCCGCTAGATTTCGCATGATCGCAATCGTATAGCAGTGCTAGATAGTCGCGATCAAGTGACATCTAGCGGCACGACCGAGAAAGACGCGAAATACAGTGACATATGCCACCGTTAAGTAGCACCTTGAGGGGCAGAGTTATAAGAATTGCACTATAAAATACGATAAAAATAATCTCCCTGAAAACAATTATTGTTTCCCTCCGGCAGGAGTTACACTCCTCGCATCTTATACTCGTAACTACACAACTGAAAATTACTAATTCCTTCAGCAAAAACAACATTCACATGTGCCTCAGAACATTTTTTTTTTACTTCCTCCCGAACTACAATTTTTAATTAGGTTTCTTGTAATTCTTGGGCCATTGTCATATAATAATGGAACTTCGCGCAAAGAGATAATTCTCTTGATTGAAGACTCCCTAATGTAGCTCGTAAATATAGGGAAGCAGACAACACAACAAAATATTACAGATGTAATCGGCCCAAATTTTGGGGGTTGTAACACAATCCTACTATCCTACTTACTATGGTGTAGTAATATTTACAGTATCAGATATGTAAATGTATTTTTCTTTTGTTTACCTTTTATTGAAAGAGATATATAATTATAACGGTATTTTCTGTGGCTAGCGTTGGTGAACAAGAATTTTTTATGACCTTTTCGAAAACCATTCCACTTCATGCGGAAACTGTCCTTTTTCCTTCATTAGTGTGAAGTGAAATAGTTTTCGAAAACACAATAAAATATGGATTTGAAGTGAATAATCTGAATGCATTTAATCCAATAAAGGATATGTACTCACTACTAAATGTTATACTTAAATTTTCAGAATTGTGTAAAATAAAATAAAAAATAGTGAAAGGACCCGGAGATTTTCAGAATAATCCCGGAGCACGAAGTGAAACAAGGAGTCTCGAACGGAGGACTCAAACAAGGAGTCTGACCGAAGACAGTCAAATTTGAAGACGGCTTTTACGAGAAATTGTATCGCAGTGCAACAAAAATAGAAATGTCACAAACAACGAAAGCCAGAGTATCTGCAGAGACTTTGGAAATCTGATTCAAGGTATAATTGAGATCTCTCTCATGAATAATATAAACATAGTTTTAAGAAACATTTAAATAGAAAATGTTAAAAATGTTCTTAGTCTAATATTGAGGGTATATTGTTGTTAAATTATATTGATCATCAATGCAAGATCGCAAAATTACGCCGATTGCGGAAAAAGTTCGATACACGAATACACCGCTAAAAATCGAACAAAAAACAAGCCAAATAAAAATTCGAAAAAAATGACTACAATCAAATTACCGTAACTTCAAAATGTTTCATTCAAAATGAATATTTTCACTTCTGAAAGATGGATATGTCTCTTTTTTACAATATAGGAGAAAATTTAATTCATCTCCTCCGCACCCCCCGTGTTGTCACAAAAAATTTAAGAATCAGGCTTTTCTACTCCATATCATTAAAATTTGACAAAACTGTTAACGGGCTTTGAAATTGATTTCCTTCAAAATGAAAATAAATCATGAACAATGTTTCCACGTGATGCTGAGCAATTTTTAGCCTCAGTTGATTTGGGGTGATAAAAAAACAGTCATACGATACGCATGAGAAATGTTACAGCCGCAAGCTGTCATAAAGTACCGACGAGACAATACCCGATACTAAAGACAAACGGAAAAGAACTTACAAAGTATGTCTCAAAACAATAAGAAAATAACTTTCTTTTAAAAAATGTAACGTAAAAAAAACAATTCAATTAGGATGTTTTTTGTCATTCTGAAAGATACAGTCTATACTTTTAAAACTCATTAACAAATTTTTGGAATTTTAGTAAAATTAGGTCCCTAGTGAATTTTGAAAATCATGATTTTTTTAAATTGAAAACTGTTTTTCATTTAAACTGTTTTTCTTTTAGACAGCGGAGGCACAGATGAGGATTACTTCAATTTTCACCTACATCTTTTTTAAGAGGACTCTTGGCTCTTTCGGGAGAACAAAAGCACCCATTTTGACCGAAAATTGTGATAGTCATAATATTGAGAATTTGAAAAATTGTTTTCAAATTTTTAGGTGGCTGGTTTTTGACGGCGAATTTGTTGGTAAGTTATTATGCGATAAGAAGGTTAAGAAAATGTTTGTGTCTCTCAGTTCAGTCAAACCTAGAATGGAGTACACTTATAAATGAATTGAACACTAATTTAGATTCATTATGTTACGCATTCAGAATTCTTTCTAGTCAATCGGACTTCACACATCTTATTGTGTATTTTGCAAACATTTCTTCCCGCCTGAGGTTTGGAATAACATTCTGAGAAAGTATATCCTATTGTAACTAGGAAATCAGATAACAGAAAAAGGTATCAGAATAATAAGAAAATGACAACCACGTGATTTCTACAAGCCTCGCTTCATTGATCTTGGAGTGCTACCGTTGGCTTGCCTAATTATTTACGAATCAGTAGTTTTTATCAAAACTGACTTAGATGGGTGGGAATATATTTGTATTCAATACAGATCTTTTTAACTACAACACACGTCGTATGAATCATATTCATCAGGTGTGAATATCCATAGATCACAAGACATCCACATATAATACATGTACGTTATTTTAATACTCCCGGATAATACGCGGGATGATTTAAAAACAATTAAAATCGATACACAAATTTAAATGCAAAGTGCATATTTTTTGCTGCAAAACTTTTTCTACATAATTAGATACTATACAAACACATTTATTTTAATTGACTTCACGAATTTCCAATTCGCGCAGAAATTGAAAATAAAATATACAGCCTCCGACTGTCTAAGGAGTCTATGGTGTCATTAGTTACCCAAGAACTCCGGGAAAATCCAAAAACAATGAAACAAAATTTCGATTTTAACTGAAAAATGCAAATATTTGATTGTGATATTCCACCTATTCTCATACTGACTGAATTCTCATACTCATTGTATCACTACTTACGATACAACTGGTATCATGCACACCAAGGAAAAGAAGAGACCGCTCGTCATTAAATATTTGCTAATGACGTGTTGCGTTATGAAAGAGCATCTTTTTACTTTCTCGTTTACTTCGTAAGGTGCGAAAGTACTATAATCGTGCGCCTGATATCGGAGATTTTCGGCAGAAAAAACGGTTATTGCCAAGCCCTAGTAAAGAAAATGTTGATCAATCTTGTTCAAAAATGTAGTAAATTACTTTCTCACCCCTTTGGAATTAGAATACATGTTGTGAGGATCCTTGATACCGAAAAATCAGTTGAATGCAAAACGTGTCTATCTGTGGTAAACACTAGAACACCTAAACCGTTCAGACGATTTTCTCCCCTCAATCTATTTAAAAGAACTCAAGGCCCTGCGAGTTTGAAACGAATATTTTGATTTTTAGGAGTACTTTACCCGAAACATCAACATTTTGTCAAAAATGACTTCAATTTTTTTTCCTTTGTCCCCGAATAGCGTAAATGACACTTAAAAGACCGGCGCAGGTCTCATTTTCGTCAAAATCCCTGATTTTTTGGAAAATTGCATTAGCTCATTATTGTTTGGCGTCTTCCTACTACTACAATATTGAAGATAAATATTTTTTCCGGAATGAAATCTGTTCAAAGCCGGATCTTGAAATAAAGTAATGTACAATATTTCGAAAATGAGAGTAGTTTTCGCTTAATTTCGAGTGTACAAAGGCAACTTGTAAACAATTAATTTCTTACAAATGGCTCCAAATTCGTTCTTTAAATTTTCTTCTCGTATGTATCTAAGTACTGTTAAAAAAGCGGCGCTACTCCCATTTTCGGCGAACTCTGTATTTTCAAAAATTGCAAAAAAAAAAGAATGTTCCAAAAGCACAATAGTAAAGATAATTTTTCCTAAAATAAAATATATTCTCAAAAATGATATCGTTAAAAAGATCATGTATATTTAAAAAATAGTTTTCGCGAATTTCTACTTAAAATTCAGGCAATTTATAAAAATAACATTTCTCAAAAACTCTTTCAGGGGTTTGCTTTATTTTTTTTCCACGGAATGTGCAAAGAACGCTTAAAAAAGGCGCAGGTCACATTTTTGCTGAAGTCTTTGAATTTTCGAAAATTGCAAAAGTTAGAAATAATGCGAGAAAGTATATGTTGTTGCAGCACCACTAATGTTATATTCTTGGTATGTAAAGAACTGTTGTACTCTGTATATACTTTCGTATTGTGTTATTACAGTATTCGTGAAGACTGTTTTTGTAAAGATATTTAGTTTGTTGCAGTATAAGACGAGAGTATTTTATTTGATATTCTTGAGCCGTGTGACTGTTTATTTAAATTTTTTAAAACTATTTTGTGTTTTTTTTTTCAGCAGCAATGTTGCTGAACAATGAGGTCGGATTTAGGTATTGCGGGGCTCCCCCAAGCACAAAATCGTGGTACCTCCCCCTCTAAAAAACAAATTAAGATTAATTTTGTACAAATACAAATTAAGAAAGTGCTTATAAAATACACATATTTATGACTTTTCTTTTTCAAGGCGCCCCCTCCCCCATGGATGAGGGCCCTTAAGCAACTGCTTGTAGATAAATTCGTCCCTGAGATCAATAACGAGAGGTTAACGTTTGACTTCTCTAAATCCGTTATCCAGCGAAGCGTTCAGTGGAAGAGGAATCCAGTACTCAGTACTATTAGCATATCATAACGAGCAAACTTGTACATACATTAATTATACTTCACTAACATAATAATATTGTATTTGAATTACACAATACAATTTTAATCGATAAAAATATCTTATTAAAATTATTTCTGCACGTAATTACCCGAATAAAATGTTTATTTTAACGGGAAACATGTTTCCTTTCATTATATCACCGTAACTTCATCGCTGTAGGCGTAAGCAAGGTTTTGCTTGTAGGGTGTTATAGT
Source organism: Gryllus longicercus (assembly GCA_038098605.1). NCBI lineage: Eukaryota > Metazoa > Arthropoda > Insecta > Orthoptera > Gryllidae > Gryllus > Gryllus longicercus. The sequence goes on from JAZDUA010000421.1 coordinate 1,353,700, forward strand.
TAAGTCATTGCTTGATTTAACGGCAACATACTTATCTGTGAACACATTTTCATGCAGTGGCCTGAAACGTAAACTCAATGAAGTGCCTAGAACGTCTCCAAGAATCGAAACTTGACCATTGGCGTAGTTTCTTTATACTAATCATTTTGCAGCACTACATAGAGACTAGGGTATTCACCTATGATTTTTGACCAGCTTCGCAAGGTGAACGAGACGCCAAAATAAATAACATGAAGTTCTATGACGGTTACGATGATAAATATCCCAGTCACATATGTAAGAAGACTCATTACAGTGCAACCATTCCAGAATGATGTCTTGTAGGGTGGGGTAGCTTACTGAGTGAAACATGTTTTGGTCTCACCAGAAACTGATTCGTTTGTGTGGGCATCGGTTACGTCGCTGTCATACACTCGGTTTACAAACAACCTACCTCACGTCTTCCCACGAATCGCTGAAGGGAGGCTTAGTGAGATGAGTCCATGGGTAGCCTCCCTGCGCTCTGATCCTTCGGAGGTCTTCCCAGCGGTAGGTCTGCGGGGGCACGCGGGGTGCGAGACGAGGCGAAGCTGTGGACAACATGATGCCACTGCCGCAAACACACTTCATGACTCCAGCCTTGCTGAACTGCTCACCACCTCACTCGAAGCTAGAGGAAGCGAAGGAGGCAGCCAGCTATTGTTTCTCGTGCCTACTAACGTGTGACGTGGTACACCGTTCACATATCATAAACGGTTATGCAATGGGATGTTCAGCTCTCCGAAAAATGAAATAAGGAGGCCAACGTTACTCTTGTTATGATGCCATCTAACATCAAGGGAACAGAATAAATTTATCTGTTTGTTAGTTGGAAGGGCAGAGCAAGGCTTTTATATTACCTACGAAACATCCCAGAAAGGAAAGATCATACGCGAGTATAGAACTATGGAATTAAATACATTTATTTGAATGATACAGTGATGGTCTATGCCCACATTGACATCCAGATGAAATGCAATTCAAAGAAACTGAATTAAGTTTTAAAGAAGTCAATATTTTCAAAATATGGCCTATGTTATTCTAATAAATGGTCTTGATAACACAATTTGTAATGAGACTGAATATGGAAATGTACATAGGATGAAAATTTGTCACAGAGGTAGTGTATTTGGAGGGATTCAGATTTTTTCCGAGTTATGATGAGTGTCTTACCTCACTGCCAATGTGCAAGATAACTTACATTAGGTTATAATGGATTGATGGAAACATGGGATGCACCACCGTTTCTTTCTTCTGAGTATGGCCGTTATTGCAAGCAGGTGAATTTAGTAAATCAGTAAAGAAGGGTATACTTTAATTCTAAAAACTGAAAAGATAGAATGTTAATACATTTTACAATTATAAAAAATACAGCAATTACATAAAAATACTTCACTATGAGTAAACAATAATTTGCATCTAAGTTATCCAGGGGCTAATTTATTTGCCAGGGCATTTTTTTTTTACTTTACAATTCGCCAACAAATACAATAATACACAAAACATGTTGAAAATTATCTCGAAATTGCCCCGAACAATAATTTTCCTCTTGTAAACCTCTGGATATACTACTTAGCACGTCAAAAACACTACACAGCCTGAGAAAGCTAGCCATTCTATACCTCATCTACATAATTCTACAGCAAATATTTATTATAAAAAGTAAAAAGGCGTAAAAATACAATTGCAAAGCTATCACCAAAATTGCAGAAAAATACCACAGCTCTTCTATAAAATATCGGAGTGAAACACGATTCAAACCAATTAGCTCATTTGCCCAATAACGGGGTTCTCCTTACTCGAAAATATACTCGAATTTTACTTAAGGGTTAAACAGATACTGCTGTTATTCACTACCGTATTCACGTACAATATTACTGCGCTCAGGAGAATCGATTTTGGAATAGAGTTGATACATACATTCATACTACATCCTAGAACAAAAAAAAAAAAAAAAAATGCACTAAATACACTATCTGTAAATTATTGTAAAACCACCCTAAAGTTTTAAACTAAACTTAACTCGATGAGAGGTACAAATCTCAAAGTCCGTGACGTTCACGATTTCGTTTCTGGAGGGAATACTAGTTTAACTTCAGTTATGAAAATTTGCAGATAAGCTAGAATGAATGGGCTTTCTACATTTTGAAATGAAGGAATAAAAAATAACTCATAATTGTCCATTACACTGTTTAGGTAACAAACAATTAATGGATTAATACTATGTTGCCACTTCATAAAAACACTTGAAGTAATTAATGACAGCGCACGCGCTGTATAGCAAGAGCGAAAATTAAAAGAATTCCCGCCCCGGAAATGTACTGTCTAGTGTGCTGTAATATCCGCTCCGGCATTCTTACTGGGTTGCGAGGTTAGTGTCCTTATTGGCTCCAATATCACGAACTCTGTTATATGTTATTTGGCCGTAGCGTAGCACTACCGGCCGCGAGGTCCGAGACAGATTAAAAATAAACATTCTATGTATAAAACAGCAGAGGCAGGCTAAAATCGTCCCCTTAGGCCCTACGTACAATTCACAATTCATTTGCAACCTGCTCACCTGGGAGATCATCGCCCATGCTTCATCTGATCAAAACTACCAGATGTAAAGTGTCTGCTACCTCACACAGCTGCAGAAAACCAGCAACACCCATAGGATGAACCGGCGCGAGATTATTTCAGGATTCACCTGCCAACTGACCCTCCTACTCGTCCTCCCCCACTTACGTCCAGTGCTCCAGCCAACATCTGAGCGTGAAGCGCTAACTTTCTGAGATCTTGACGAGGCATATATTTACCACCAACATACCCATGATCAAGTGTAGCACGAAATATAATCTTCGTCAATATTTGTTGTTATTCAATGTTTACTTGGAACAGACTATAACTGAAGCTCAGCCAAAGTAATGACCTCCTTTTAAATTTAAACAGAAAACAATGAAGACAACTGGCATACTTCCAAGCCAAGAAAGAGCCCTGAAAGAAGCTACTATAGGTAGCCCTTCCTAAAATCGCCCAATACCTCTCTATTGAAACTCTGGGGGTAGAACCAGGAAGTGGTCAAAATAAAATGACACATTAAATTTTAGAGTCTTCTACAATATTATTTTATTATAGTTGTGATATTAATGTAATATCTCATTTACTTCGTCAGAACTTGTGTAATCTTTTAAGCTATTCCATTTTTTGCACAATAGTTAACTTTTGTACACTTTGTTTTACAATTGTAAGGAAACACTGTTACAACTCAACAGCTCTCAACCTGAAACATAGCATGAGGCTACTACAAGACAAAATACATAAAGATCACAATAGACATGTTAAAGAACTTGATATGAACAGTATTACTCTTATTCTTATTATTGTGAAATAAGAAAACACAATAAAATTTCCCTATAAACTAAACCAAAATGAAATGTATATGTGGCATAGTTGATGGGAAAAAGGAAACAAACACAGAGATTGTTGGAAATTCCTGTTATTTTTCTATGTTACTAATTTCAGTGTACTATTATTGTTAAACCGTCAAATATTTTGTAAGCACAAACCGGATAGTAAGTGAATATAACCATCTATAGTAAATGAGTAAATGGATAATGAGATGGGATAGTAGGTAATACGAATGTGCTCATGAAGATGAGGCGATGGGACTAGATAGGGAAGACTGAGGTGTCATGGTGATAATCCTAATGATAGTGAAAATGAAGTATTTTATACACATTTAACTTGGAATGTAATTGATAAAAAAACAAACTTTGAAATGAACTATCAACCATGAGAAATATGTGGTTATCCTTCTCTTTACTCAGGACGTAAGAACCAGAATTCTGGCAACATGGCAGTCTTGGGCAGAGCAAGCAATGCTCAACACATTAATGCTTCACAGCAGATTATTGCACAGGTTACCCCTGTTTATGGATAATTGCCAACTTAGAGATACATGCGAGCACAATCTTCATCAATACAACAAACAATAGTGCCATCTCTTTTAAGAAACTACATCACTGAATAAAATACTTTATTTGCTGGCAGGTTTTAATAATTAATTTTTATTATAAAAAGCCAAGTATTTCCATTACACTCCCCAATAGACATCCAACAGGCACAATTTAAAAAATCTTGAAATTAATTTTTTGCACAATTGCGTTTTTTTATATTGCATATATTGAGAAAGTAAAAACATTCTCACAGAATGATTAAATAATGTCTTTTTAAAACTCCTTTCAACACACAAACTCCCACATTATTGAATACAAAATGGAATGCAGAATGCATAGTTTTAACAATATTTCAGCCACATTAAAGCAGCTGAACAACCTCAAGGCTTATCTTTCTTTATTCTCACAAACTGATACTATTTAATTACAATATCCTCTTTCCTTTTATCACTACCATGCAGTGCTTTGCAATCAATGCCTCATGGTCTGAGGAAGCTGATATTGTCAGGTCAATACCTTTGAGACTACTGATTTCAATGGGAGAGTCAATCCTGACCTAAAATCTCCCAGGGTAGTAATCAAAAAGTCAACCGCACATGACTAACATTAGATACTTCTGGAGTACCTATACCACTCTGTCAAATAAAAAAGGACATTCCACCTACACTCAATGAGTGTGCAACACTTACTCAAATTTCATTGACAGTCTCACTTAACACAACACTGTGTCAATACTGGAAAAGCAAATACACATAATGATAGCTAAGATGCAGTCACTGAAAAAACAGGTTTTCCTTATCTATTAAACTAGAACAAATACGGATTCAAATCCATTCACTTCAGAAAATTAGCTTAATTTTAATACAACTGACTTTTATAAAATCTACTCAACACATGGAAAATCTTTACAAGAAGTACCTATCTAAAGAAGTATTTGTGGGCGATAAATTTTCGTAATTTTTATGCCCATTGCTTTATGTTTCATTGCTTTATTTAATTGCACTAATCTAGTAATATTGATTCCATTATTTGATTGAATATCTGAACACATTATTACTCCCAATTTTGTGATGGAAATAAAGTTTCCTTATACATAATAGCTATGTTGCAAATCTAATAACTGACCAAAGTAAACTGAAGCCCAAAATTACATGAATGAGTAAAGATGTCAGCCATCCCAGTTTCATATTGCATACAGTAAACTGTTTAATTATGAACATCAGGAACGTTTGTATGTTTAAGCATTCCAGGAAAGAAATGAGATACATATATTAAAATACTTCAAAAACTGACCAGACACTTCAATGAAATAATAGAGAACAGCATATTCAACACAGAAACAGAGACTGCCTTCATATCTCCCATCCATGACAAAAAGTAGAAACATACACTTTGTCATCTTGTACACCTTAACTAGACTAGTTTCTGTCTGACCAGAAAAAAAATCACAAGCTTTAGTGCTGTAACAACACTGCAAATAAAATAATACTCATGGTCTATCCTGTAGTTTTAATAAAATTATTAAAATCAAATAAAAATATATACATATAAATAAAACTTCTAATCATATAAATAAAAAAATAAAGTAATAAATAAAGCTAAGGTGATTGATGAACATGATCCATATGCTGTATTACATATGTATTTTAGATTGATATGATTGTGTTAACTTTCATTATTCACTTTAACATTTCATTAAATACATTTCATGAAGCGAGATTCATACATTACGAATCAGGGAGACTAAATACTGTACTTGATATTATCTTATATACAGAAAAGGTAATTATTGTTAACTACAGTTATTTACATGTAAAGTGGTGGTTATTTCAGTTGTATTCCCTGAAGTGAAATAACAGAGATGAGGTGGACTGAAATATTAAGAAGAAACATCCCATCCATGCACTACACATTAGTGAATGCACACATTGGGCCGACCGTAGAAATTAGACAGTCCAATATGGAAGATGAGTATCACAAAAATCACACAGGGTCACAAAGTTGTTCCCAAATAATCAAGAATACAGTTTTGTATTCCTTTCAGCAGACTTAAGTTTTTCTCATATCAACATAGGAAACTACTGATTACAAACAATCAGATTACTGTAATCATTACCCAGCTTATCATAAGAGATTCAATGCAATACAATTTAAGTCATGGGCCCTCATTGCCTCACAGCCTGTAAGCGATTCCAACTTGTCTTGGATGGCAGTGGTTGGTTGGCATCGCTAACAATATGACTAGTCGCCAAGCTGCAATTTTCTAAAGCAAACCATCTAGCAATATTCCTACGTAACAATGCAGGCCTTGTCAGAAGCCTTCTCTATGCTGTACAAAATGCTCTGCAACATGAGAACTATTGTAGCACTGATTTTCAATTCTCCATCAAGATTAATCATAATTACATTCTCTTAAAGCTATAAAAAGGATTTATCTGAGAAAATACAGGTAATTCATCATAAATTACCCGGACAAAGCTCCCTTGTTACGAAAAAGAAAGTAATGAACCAGTAGTACAGTTGAAATATAACAATTTGTAACACGTTAATCTTGATGATGACTCAAGTTCATGCTGTGAAGTGAGATATAATGTATACATAATGTATACGTAACAGCTTCACCACACTTTCCATTATAACAGGTTTAAATGTTAACTGACTAGAAACTGTTGCACATCTTCTCTCTGTATTGTCGATTTAATGAAGCCTCCACCAAGCACTTGCAACACAACAATTATCCATGCAAATAAACTGCTGCAAACAGATGTAGGTAAAACTTCAATACTATATTTTTCTACGTGTTGTACAGGGACAAACATTTCTTCACGCGTTGTTGTCTTACTTGGACCATCACTGTTCGCAAAGCTTGTTGAGAAATACATACTGGTCCACAGTACGAATTTCACCTGTGATTTTAGTATACACTGTTGTTTCAGAACATTGCTGCTTAATCCAGGAGGCTCTGAGTTCCTAGGAGCTAAAGCAGTAGGTGAACTGCTACCAGCTAGCAATCAGTCCATTTCATTTGTTTCCATAAAATGTCCACGGACTTCCAAATGTGAAGCCAAATCCAGAACTAAATGTTGCAGAGCAGGATGTTCCAATAAATCTCCATCAGGCAATGGTGGCTGGCACCTTGGTCTAAATTGTCGGCCCTGAAAAAAGAAAACAACATTTTGAGCATCTGCACTTTTTGGCAACACATGTCCTTTAAATACGCAACATACTTAGAAAAGCTAATGCTTGTTTCATTGTGTTCAAATTTAAAACCTTCAAAAAAATACTTGCTAGAAATAAATTTAATAAAAAATAATTTTTTTTTTACAATTTTTCATAATATACAAATATATCATTGATCACACATCTATGGGACTGTTCAATTTATATATACAATACATTGTTTTCAAATTATCATAAAAAGTAGTTTTTGATGGTTATTAAATTTGTTGAAGTAGAGAATCAATTTCACAGATGTTTCTATCATCTGGGATACAAATAATTAGGGCTAGGATTTTTATGTAATTACATATTTGTTTGTTCTTTAATTAAGATCAAACTTTCATCATAGCTTTATGAATTAGGCTTTCTGAGATTATTTGAAAGCTATTTCAAATTTGCAATTGAAGAAATTTCAGAGCTTTCAATGAAAACCAAACTTATACCATATTCATCAGTTCCTTTGAAGAAAAAATAATGAAAAAAATGTTGCTCTACCAAAAATCAAACTCTGACCTCTACTTCCGGTGGCCACAGTGAAGACTAGCCGGCCAACAAGAGGTCACTAATAGTTAACCTCTTATTACCTACTACATAAATGAAGTATTTCCATGAAAACTTTTGAGATTTCGAGAAACTTCATAAGATCTGAGGCAATCGTGACCACAAAGGCATACCTCTTACCTCGGACATAAACATGTGCTCTGGTTTCTATAGTGTGTCAAAACAAACATAAACTATGATTCCATGTTTTGGTGGAATTTCTAGAAATATACATGTATATAAATATAAATATATTTGAGAAAATTTTGAAAATGCCCTGGGAGCTTCATGTAATGCACCTTCCAAAATTAAAAAATCAACTTCAAATTTGCAAGGCCTTGGATTTGGCCACATTGACCAGGTGCAGTGGCCAAGTGTGTGTGAAGATGGTACAACAGTGAAGCCCTAAAAAATTTACGATCACCTACAGTTATTAACCAATGCATAAATATAACTTTCAAAATGTGCTGCAGGTATTCTCATTGAAGGTCTAGTGTCTAAAAGGTTCTGAAGAATTGTCTATTAACGTATTGTTGTAAAATGAATGTTTTGGAAGTTATAAGTGAGATGAGCTATCATTAAAATGTCAATTTCCATATTTCATTATTAAATATTAAATTGCTATGTGACTTCAAGCCCTATTAACTGGGAAAACTTCCACAGTTTGGAACTGAAAATATGTTGACAGCCCTGGAAGCTTCCTTGCTAAGAGGGTAGCTGAAGGTGGTGGAGGCGGTGCAGTGAAAGAGGACACGGGTAGGGCTGGTGCAACCAGTGTCCATGGGGGCTTCGAGGGTCGGTGGTGAGAGTGACAGTTGTAGAGGGATGGTGAAAGTTGCCTGTTGTCATGTGTACCAGGTATTTGCTTTTCTAGTAGTGCAAGATCACCTAAAGGCAAGGTGACAGTTCCTATTCATAATGTTGCATCCATGTCCATTTTGATATGTTTACAAGATAAAAAATCAATGTTGATGATTCCATGAACCAGGATATGTGGGAACAGATCACATACGATAAAGTTATGAAAGGCAGAAAAAGAGGGTGTAGAAGGAAATTGAATTTCTACAGAAATCGAATCTGAAACATTGAAACTGTGACTTGTGATGGATTGTAAAATTCTTTGCCGCTGTTTGAAATGTTATTGATGGTGGAATGAGTTTTCTGAACAAGATTGATTTCTGAGCTCCATTGTCTACTAAAAGAACAGTATCGTGAACATTTTATATGAATGTCCTGTGATGGATTGTAAAATTCTTTGCCGCTGTTTGAAATGTTATTGATGGTGGAATGAGTTTTCTGAAGAAGATTGATTTCTGAGCTCCATTGTCTACTAAAAGAACAGTATCATGAACATTTTATATGAATGCAAAGGGGAGGGGAAGAATTTTTCCTAGACGAGTCCGGCCTGTTGCCCTTGGGATGGTTGAATTGGAAATCTTCTGGCAGGGCCACCGCCGAGAGATTGTTTATGTTTGGTTAGAATGCTGTAGGAAGAGGTGGGGGGAGGAGCTGGGAGCTTTTGGAATTGTGAATTAAGAGGAGTTAAATACTGCATCACTTGTGGATTATTATGTAATGAAAAGAATGATCTGTATTCTTCGATAGTAGGGTTTGGTTTGGAGTAAAAATGGGAGATTATCGATTTCTGTGGTAAGAGGGAATTTTGAAATTGTCTGCACTGTGCTATTTATTTGGTTTTCCATATAATCCACAAAAAAGGTATTGGGTAGGGAATGTTGAAAATTTTTTTGTCTACAATTTTATGAGGTATGGTTTGTAAAAACACTGAGCAATGTAGCTTTCGAGGGGAGAGGGGAGGCCATAACGTGATGTGGGCAATTCATGGCAGGGTGTCCAGGCTGTGCCCAAAAGGAGCAATTTAATAAATGGTCCGATTTTTGTTAGGAAAAGAGAGAAGTTGAAAGAGGATGCTAATAGATTCCAAAGTTTTATCAATTTTCATTAAAGGAATTTTTGAGTAAATTTTCTGCAACATTTGCTGAGTCAAAACATGATTTTGGATTTGCATTTGCTACATTGTCTGTTAACCCTAGGAACAAGAGAGTATAAATGGTAATGTCTATTCCTAAGGGGAGGCTCGTCAAACCCACTTGTATAATTCATAAGAAAGAAAAAACTGTATATATACTTATTAACATTATACACTCCTTCACAAGAATCCTTCTATTTCCATTCTGCCAACCCTCTGCCTCTTGAGTGAATAAACAACTGAAAAATAGTCACACTTACTGTCAATTCTGTTCAGGGGCATTTACATAAAAGTATGGATGCTGCCAACATTGCCAACGCAAAATTTTCGTATATAGACAAAAAGGGAATAAAAATAAAATCACTAAAAGCATAATGGAAAAACTAAGTCTTCTACATAGAAGTTTATCAAACCCGCAATAGAAAAACGCAGATAAAAAAAAAGATACACAAATCTACCATTGTGAAAAAATGAAGAATGAAACAGCCTCAACAATTACATTAATTCTCAATGTTGAGCACATGAATCAAAAGAACTGAAACCAATATCAAGGTGGTGAGCACCTTTCATATTTCTAGGGTTAATTGGGAAGAGAAAGAGAATAAAAATCGCTTGATTAGTAATAGTTCATTAACAGGAAAGGATGGAGTGGAGGAGGAGCATGAATTGGCAAGCTCATACAGTTGAATTGATCTGTGCAAAATCAGATAATGATATCAAACGTTTGGCAATTCCCTCAATAAGAGTAAGGGCAAATACCAAGGGTTTGGAATCCTCCTATCTGGCAATATCTGACATAACATTAACTGCATTAATGAATTCATGAATATTTTGATTCGCTTCTCCAGTACATTTTCATATGTAATTATGGTATGTGATTCTTTTGGGTGCATAGTCTTCCGCAGCCGGAGTTTGTACAATCTGCGTTATCCAGGATGAGCCATGACACTGACATGGTGGCTAACGTTTCAGCCAGCATATTGTGGTCTTCCTCAGAGTGTACTGCTCTGTGGCAGTACACTCTAAAGGAGGCCACAATATGCTGGCTGAAACGTTAGCCATCATGTCAGTGATGCGGCTTGTCCCGGATAACCTAGATAATACATGTGATTCTTTTGTCGTTCAGAATGATGGTCATAGTGGAGAGAGGCACACTGCTGGTGGTGGTATGTAAGGTGTCAAGGAAAAGTTCTCTGGTCATTAGTGTTGCAAGCCTGTCAACAAAAACGAACTTCGCCTAATACATTCAAACCTGCTCATAACAGAAGAGCACAGGACCGATGACAATTTTCATTAAAGACAGTTTTCTGTTATTACTAGGTTTTGAAAATTGACTTAACTAAATAAAATGCACTTCATCACAAAATAATTGTTTTAATTAAATCACTTTTGTAGTACATACAATATGCAACAACGTGATTCAGTCACAGTTCACTGTACCCAGATGTGATCTCTGGAATTCTTTTCAGCCACTCATCTGCAGCATTGTGATCGCAAGGGAGAGGATTTCTATGCCCTAAATAATCTTAAAATATGCTATTAATAATGTGCATTTATGACCTAAAAAATATGAAATATGCAATTAAAATTAACTATATTTCATTTCCTCTATAAACCTTTCTTCATAAAATTCACGAGAAGCATGCTTGAAATGAAAAGAGATATTTTTGTGCAATCATAATATACCCTACAAGACAAATAATTGAAGTAAATATTCACCTTAGTGAAGTATATTGTATATCTTGTATTTCTTCTCACTGGTGTAAATTTTTTTTATAAGAAATATTTTACATTTGCACAAGTATTTCATCATCTATAGAAAACAAAAACAAACATAAACCGTGACAAGATCTTTTGAATCAATGAATGATCACAAATAAATAAATTCTATGAAAAGATTTTAGAGACAAGTCTCTATTCTAATGGAATATGCAAAATGTGTGCCTATAATTATATGAATATACACCAACAGCAAAAATCTACCAAATATGCACTAACAATATTTCACTTGTCTATGCACTAAAGCAACGGACAAAAATATGCAAAAATCATAGAAATCTGCTTCCTAGTTATCACCGTCCTTTGCTTCTCCACATACAGTCTTCAAGGTCTTGCACGATTTCAACCATCTATTTGAAGCCTTAAAATTACTCCTAGCCTAACTTGTGAGAGATTTCAATAGCCTTAGTTTGGAAAATGGGCCCTGAAATTGGCACGTTCTTTGCTCGCATTGCGATAAATCATTCCCATGCGAGTTTGTTAACTCTTTCATTCCCATTTTTAGCAGGTCTTCGTTTTGGGAGTAAAGAGTTTCTCCGGCAACCATTGGTCCATAATACATTCTTTCTCTTGAAAAATTGTATACACATGTGTCTTGTTTATTCCAAATTTTTCACAAATTGCATAAACTATCATTCTTCTTTTGCACTCTTAACACTTCCATACGTTCTTACAATATCAAGAGTTTCCTATTCCCTGACATCATTTATGAAACACTACACATGACAAAGTAAGAAATTAACTAAAGACTCATAACAGTTCAATCGCTTTGAACATTCAAAACATTTCACACAAGCCTCTTGGGCAGGGAGAGAAAGTACAGCACCTGCATCAATGGAATCAGCTTCCCGCTCTAGGAATTTATCCACTTCCACTGGATAACACTGCATGCCCCAAGCAGTTGTGATTGTCATTCCTTTGTCTGAAGCCTCTCCTTTCCCCCCTTACTGTAACCACCAGGTTGCCAGCTCCAAGTAAACTGAAAAAGTCTATACGTTTCTACAAGTAAAATTACATACATTTTACATAGCAAATGCATGGGACCGACATATTTTTCCGATGAATGCATTTTTGCCGGTGTTATTACCCAGTTCTGTTTTTGACAAGTTTGACTGTACAACTAAAATAACCTAGGTTCCCGGGAGCTAATAACTATTTTATACTAATGGCAAAAGGGACAAAATAATGAGGGTGAAAGGAGAGTTAGGAACAATTTTTCAAAATTAATATCTAAATTTACAATGAAAAATCCTGATTTTGTAGGCTGCCCCTCAACCACCCCATTTCTAAAACTGGGTGACTTCCCATGCACTTTTATACATTCGCATGGTGTCCATATGTGAATCTGTTTCTCAGATCGCATTCAGGAAAGCCAAAGCTGGATGATCTACCGGGCAGAAAGTTATAAATCTATGTGAATGCCTGTTCTTCAAGTTCATATATTATGGGGCACCAGTGATATCTCCAAGCAAGTGCCATCATTTCTGTAGTGGCTGAAATTTTCGAAATGCTAGCATGCAAAAGTTCTAAGAGATACTATTTGGGAGAGTAAAAATAGAATTGAATTGAATTACTGCCTTATTTTACGTGGCGAGACTCAGGCCATGAGGCCTGCTCTTCCGTCTGACCACGTAAATTTTGCTACGCTCCTTTCACCAACTAGCAGAGAAAGGAGGTATTTCTTGAGTGAGAAACAGGCTATTTCAATTTAGATCAGAGGAATCATTTAGACTTGAGAATCTTTTACATGCAAGTAAATCTACTAACATGGGACAGCTGGCTTTACTTCCCCTCCAAAGGTAGGCGTACGAAGGATTTTTTCGCCCTTAAAAATCCACGGCTTCGATCAGGTTTGGACCCGCCGACTTGGGTACAACAGTCTGGTACGCTAACCGTTACACCATTGCCGTATTATAAATAAAATTATAAAATCCAGAAGAATCCAACTACAAGAAAAAGTTAAAAAAGGCCACTCAGGAGTGAAACATACAAATTCGTTTGTGCTACTAACTTTATATCTACATTGTCTTACAGAGATAAAAATCTGGGGAAACAGCTGGCACCAGATGTGATGCCCCTCCTACACGAGTGCTATTGAGAAGTGTAGAGAGGCTTTCACGTTGAAGGAACTGAGTAGTTGGAAGGTGTTAGAATGCAAGGAAGTAATTACAACTGCATAGTAATTATAATTTAGATGTTTAATATCGTATTTGCCCAACTGTCACCATACAATACTACAGGGAGAGGCAAGGAAATGAGAGGGGAGAGAGAGAAAGCAATGAGAGTCAATGATGTACAGAGAAAGAATGAGAAGAGGGAAATGCTGAGATGCACCCATGATGACCTCACCTGCTTAACATGGCCTTCAACTCTCCCGCATGGTGTCAGCTGCTTGAGAGTTCATGGCTGCTGGTGCTGCTATGACAGCAGTGCTTTAGTAATGTAAAACAGCAGCGACCAGCTGATACTAGCCATCCCGGTGACTTGTGTGTCCCATTTAAATACAGTTGTATTATTACAGAAATCTTTTTGGAGGCTTCTTTTACAAAGGGAGCTCCTAGGGCCGAGTCAACATTCTTTCTATTCCATAATATGAAAGTTTTCTTGTTCATTAGGGTTTGGAGCCACATGACAATGAAATATTTAACAATATTGGGAAACCTCGATTACTCAGGGGTAATAAGGGCGGGGGGAGTTCGCATGGGTAAATGAAAACCACAATTAATGGAGGACACATTTATTTAACAAATAACATATGTGGGTGCAATGCCATGACATAACATTATCGGGGCTTGAAATATGAAGTAATCAGTATTTACTTTTCAGTTTGTATTATCCTTACTTTTGTTTCTTCAGTATTCTTCTTGAATTCATGACATCATGGAAGTCAAAATTTTCCTGTGCACAGAAGTTCAGGAGGTTATCTATCATCTGCTTCCACCACTTGACGTATCTCATTTTTTTCTTTTTTAGCAACTAAACTGTCATCATTGTCACTCTTATCATCCTCTGAATCATCTTGTAATGAGGTAGATGGAGTACTTCCTGAGCTGTCATAACAAGCTGCTGCTACTGTCACTTAGACTTTCGAATAACTCTTCATTAACATATTTTTTAAGCCAATCAACAATATCATCTTTATCAACATTAGTGCAACCTGGAATTGATGTGGCCTGCTCAAGACCAGCTTCTACATTTTCTTTATCATCATAGCCTTGATCTAAGATTTTCATTCAGGAAAGTCTTAACGTACTTGCAAGTATGATTTCCCAAGCATAACATACTGCAAAAATGTCATTCTTTATGATCCACATTTTCAGATGTTTTTTCATTGAATCTAAACAATTTTCAAACAGAACATGTGCCATCATCTGTTTTATCGCTGGAAGCAATTAAATGAATGGAATGGAAGCATTCAGGAAGTCACAATAGGTGGTAGATGGTAAACAAAACTTTGACCATCCTTTGCTTTCATGGTAGATCCCGAGGGCTGTGAATGGGCATTATCAAGTAGAACAGCTCTTTTAGGTATCCCTTTGTCATCATGAAACTTCCTTACAGATGCTATGAAAGTGTTGAAAAACCATTCACGAAAAATAACCTAGTTTATCCCAACTTATGTGGGTGGCACATGGAAAAACATTTCATCTCTCTTCCTTTAAAAAATAAATAAACACCACAGATAATTAAACACAGATAATCGAGTCATGGTTAATCAAGGTACTGCTGTATTTTGAAAGTTATGGCCATATCAATGTTGGATATGTGAAAAAGAGTTGAGAAATTTTTAAACATTCAGAATTCTGAAGATATTCTAATATAATTTTGTTCTTAGGCAATAAATACATGAGTAATTAAAAAAACAAGCGCCATTTTGATTTTTTTTTTTTTACTTTTCTTTAACTTAAAAGTTTTCATCAGAATGTAATAAAATTTGGAAGGAAATACTAATACAGTCGACTTTTATCTTTTTCCCCCGTAGAATTCTTTGAACGTAATTGTTGAGAGCTGGAGAACTATAGTACATCTATTCAAATCTTTTATTTATTATTCGGAATATCAAAAATTATCCCATGAGAGAGAGAGAGAGGAGAGAGAGAGAGAGGAGAGAGAGGAGAGAGAGAGAGGAGAGAGAGAGAGAGGAGAGAGAGGAGAGAGAGAGAGGAGAGAGAGAGAGAGGAGAGAGAGGAGAGAGAGGAGAGAGAGAGAGGAGAGAGAGGAGAGAGAGAGGAGAGAGAGGAGAGAGAGGGGAGAGAGAGAGGAGAGAGAGAGGAGAGAGAGAGGAGAGAGAGAGGAGAGAGAGAGAGAGAGAGAGGAGAGAGAGAGGAGAGAGAGGAGAGAGAGAGGAGAGAGAGAGGAGAGAGAGAGAGGAGAGAGAGGAGAGAGAGGAGAGAGAGAGGAGGAGAGAGAGGAGAGAGAGAGGAAGAGAGAGAGAGAGAGAGAGAGGAGAGAGGAGAGAGAGAGGAGAGAGAGAGGAGAGAGAGAGGAGAGAGAGGAGAGGAGAGAGGAGAGAGAGAGGAGAGAGAGAGGAGAGAGAGAGGAGAGAGAGGAGAGAGAGAGAGAGATGAGAGAGGAGAGAGAGGAGAGAGGAGAGGAGAGAGAGGAGAGAGAGAGGAGAGAGAGGAGAGAGAGGAAAG